>JZKD02S1259142.1:480867-504591 GCA_000966675.3 Picea glauca
TTGGTGGTTTACCTATGTCGAGAAGAGGTCATGATTATCTTTATGTTGTGGTTGATCGTTTTAGCAAGATGTGTATTTTGATGCCTTGTACTAAGCAAGTAACAGCAGAACAAACAACACAGTTGTTATTTCAAAATGTTTGGGTACATTTTGGTTTGCCCAAGTCCATCATTTCTGATCGGGATTCTCGATTTGTTGGAAGTTTTTGGTCGAGTTTATGGGCACTCATGGACACTAAGTTGAAAAAGAGCACAGCTTTTCATCCGCAGACAGATGGTTAGATAGAGGTGGTGAATCGTACAGTGGTACATCTTCTTCGTGCTTATTGCAGCAAGCATCCTAAGCTTTGGGATGAACATTTACACTACGTTCAACTTTGAAGAGAGGAAATGTGGAGTATTTGCGAGTTGGTCTTAAAGGGACGAATCCAAGCAAGGCCAAGTGGATTGAGGTTGGAAGGGTGAGGGAACTATACCCTCATCTTCACATAGACTGAGATAGTATTTTGGATGTCCAAAAGCTTCCTAATGGGGAGGTGTGATCAGGGGATCAAATTTTGCTCAATTTTCAAAGTGCTCGGAATGCGACGAAAACGGTGCCATTGTGTCCGTCTTGTCTTCTTGATTCCGGCGGTATATTTACTTTCACAAACGGAGTCCGTATGGAGGAGATATCACGATCTGTCCTCCAAGCCAAACAGGTAAAATTTTGGGATGCTGACTGTACCTGTCCGTACAGTCCGTACGGTGACATGGCAGGGCCGTACAGACCGTACGATGATGACATGGTGCATATTGGTTGGATGGTTTTTGGCGAATTGGGTGAGGACACATGTCCGATTGGAAAGTAATATGAAGACACGTGGCCCAATCCAATGGCGCCACGTGTCCCTTCATTTTTTTTTAAATTGGTTATGTAAAATTATATGGGGAGTCCGTGGGGTTCGACCCTCGGACCTCCCCCAACACCAATGCCTTGGTAACACTCCGCTAGCCAACTTTCCCGTCGATGTTCCTTGTATATGATGTGGATGGGTTTATATTTAAAGTCGTGTATTGTATTATTTGGAAAGGGGGTGGGTCGGGGCTTAGCCCCGACCCATAGTTTATACCATACATATAACACATATGTTATAACCATATGTTATATAACATATGCGCGCGGGTGTATATAAATTGAACCAAAGTTTATACCATTGTGTTGTGCGCGCGGGTTATAATATTTGCGCGGGGTTTTTACAATGTATTGCCACGGTTTTTCATATGACCCTAATTTAGGCACGCGGAAGTTATACAATGAAATAACCACCGTTTGCCAAAGCGCGCAGCCCCATGCGCCATGTGCCCAAGAGCCGAGGCAGTTAGGGGCTAGCGTTCCCTTAACCATCCTACGGTTTGTACCGGTGCACGGTTATGCATGTAACTGAGTTTTTTCACTTAAATGAGCGTGTGAGCCAGGTTTTCTCAAGGAAGAGTACAATTTGTAGAACCAGAGATAGGAGGTTGGAGAAGGAAGCTTCAAGGAGGCATATCTTTCTCATTTTTCGACCGTTTCAGGTGCCGAAAGAGCCCAGATAAGGGTTTTGGGACGCTGGGAAGCCATTGGAGCAGTCGATTTGTCATTTTTAGCATTGTAAGGCATGTTTTTGAGCACTTTGAGCAATTTAATAATAATGATCCATTGGAAGCTGGACCAGGAGATGTAGCCCGGAGAGGGGTGAACTCCTTTATCAAGTTGTTGTGTTTATGTGCTGATGTTCATTATTTTATGCTACTATCTATGTGTATTTTGCATAAGTAATCCTTGATTTATGTGTTGCAAATTGATCCTGTTGCTTTAAACACATAACATTTCACTTGCAATATTTATTCAAGTTTTTCAAGTCTTCTTCATTTTTAGATCATGATCACAGTTTCCAAGTTGGAGATGAAGTTTGGATTTACATTAGTAAGGAGAGTCTTAAAGGAGAAGGTAAAAAACTAAAACCAATTAGATATGGTCCTTTCAAGATTCTTGACAAGATTGGTAATAATGCCTTCCGTTTGGATTTGCCTCCTTATATGCAAATGTATGCAGTTGTTGATGTTGAGAATTTGAAATTGTATGAGCCTCCTTTGATTGATGATCAAGGAGAATATGTTTAGATTCCTTCTATAGATGATTTCTCCCCAGAATATCTTACAGAACTGCATGAAGACACAATCCTTGACAGGAGAATGAGAACTTCAAAATGAGGAAATGTGGAATATCTTCGAATTGGTCTTAAAGGCACAAATCCAAGGAAATCCAAGTGGATTGAGGTTGGAAAGGTGAGGGAACTATACCCTCATCTTCATATAGACTGAAAGTAGAATTTTGGAGGTCTAAAAGCTTTCCAATGGGGAGGTGTGATCTAGGGGATCAAATTTTGCTAAAAATTCAAAGTGCTCGGAATTGCTTCAAATCAAATGGGTGCGTAGGCCTCATCGTCACGAACCCAATGCAACTCAAACGGGTTCAAACGAACATCAGATGAGTGAGATATCATGTTCTATTCAAATTGTCAAACAAGCAAAAAAATTTTGCTAACTGTACAATCTATACAGTCCGTACAGATGCTGAGTTGGCAGGGCTGTACGACACGTGGCAGGTGTTGAATTGGTAGTCATGTGGATGAATTAGTTTCCAACATGTGGCATGTTGGTGGCAAATGGATTGGTGATACGTGGCCCAAGTGAGGGCTGCCACATGTCATCTAGGCATTGGTTAAAATTTGTGGAGTCTGCAGGACTTGACCCCGCGACCTCTAGGCAGGGGTATAGCTTTAAGAAGGGCCGCCCAACCGGTGCACCACCCATGTAGTTCTTACAACTATATGTTTTCAAATATATTTGAATTAGCATTATATTATGTTTTGGGCACGGTCTGGGACGCGGCTAAGCCTCGGCCCCCAGTCACATGTGGATTCCATACAACCACCACCGTGCGCGCGTGCATTTCAAACAATTTAAAAGCCCATGCACCTGGACACATGGAACTTAACCATATGACTTGGAGTTTAAACTTAGCCCTTTTTTATGCGCGGTCACATGGCCATATGCCCAACTGTTTGCGGTTAGGGGCTAGGTTCCCTAATCGTTCTACAATTGCACGTGGTTTTTCGGTTATGTGCCCGGTGCTAGGTTTAAGCACGTAAAAGCATCCAGAGGCTAGGTTGGACACACAGAGGTGCAATTTGGTGATCCAGAGATAGCAAGTTTGAAGGGGAACTTCCAAGAAGCCTATCTTCTTCAATTTTTGGCCAAATCAGGTGCCGAAAAAGCCCAGCTAGGGGTTTTTGGATGTTCTGAAGCAATTGGAGCCATCTATTTGGAATTTTGAGCATTGTAAAGAACATATTTTAGCACTTTGAGAAAATAATATAAAATATCCATTGGAAGCTGAACCAGGAGATGTAGCCCAAGAGAGGGGTGAACTCCTTTATCATTTGTTGTGTTATGTGTTTACTGTTCATTGTATTTTGCTGGTTATTATTGCATCGTGAATGCGTAATTTATATAAAATTTGTGTTTGCAAAATTGATCCTTTTGCATAAGAACACTAAAATAAAACTTTCAAATATTTTCAATAATACAAGCCTTTATCATTTTTAGATCATCGAGCTTTGGGAGTTTCAAACTCTACGCCTTCACTTTCTCTTGGAGCGCCGATCCTATGAACCGTTGCGAGATATATTTCCATGTGTCTTCTAGGATCAATGGTCGATATGTACTCTGACCTTCAGGCCTTCGAGAGTTTTCGACCCAACGCAACTTGTCACATCTTTCCCCTCTGGAGTTCCCAGTCTCCGAACTGCACGATCTGTCGCCACGTGGTGAAATATTGGAAGTGGACACGTGGACCAATCAGGAGGGTGACACATGTCACGTTCTAACTGACACCCCAATACTCCATATGATAAAAAATTATTGACACATGGAAAACATCCCATGTGTCCATGTCATCCCAGGTAATGTTCATAAGCCACGTCATTTTGGAATTTCAGGCTTCGAAAATCTCAACCCTCAACGTTTTCTGAAATGATTTTATTTGAAGCTTGCGATATAATGACATGTTTCTCCCATAGATCGATGACTACGATTTATTTGGGTCTTTGGACTTCGGAAACCTCGAATTTCAACCTTCACTTTCCATCAAAGTGCATGGATTTCTGCAATGTGTCTTCCTGGATCGGACAACCAAGATTCACTTCAGGTCTTCACCCAGAGTCCATAGATTTGCACCATGTGTCCTCCTTAATAGGATGACTGATTCACTTCGGTTCTTCACCCAGCATCCACGGATTTTCACCACATGTCCTCCTTAATCGGATGACTAAGATTCACTTTGGATCTCCGAGGTCCAGAAATCTCAATTCTAAACTTCTCCTTGCTTTCTTTTTCCCAGAGAGTTATATCTGGAGCACATGATCGGTTGACGCATGTCCTCCTACATATCAATTATCCCCCAAAACCTATGATATTCAGAGTTTCAATGTTCAAGCACTAGCATGTCACATCACTGCATGCCTTTCAATTTTCGGGGGCACACATCAACGGTTTGGATTAACCTTCCTTTTGCCCCACAATTCTTCTGATCCTGACATGTAACTCCTCAATGAAACCGTGGTTTGGATTGCAGGATTTCCTTGGGGAGTTAAATATCATATAACTTGGTTCCTCACAATGCCTGTTGGCCATCAATCACTCTGCAAGAAATATGATGGTTGTGACTTAACCTTTTCTTCACTTTCATCAGATGACCCTTGTTCACCTTCCCTCCGATCCAACGATCTTGGATCTCTCTTGATCCCATAGTGGCGACCACTCTCGAATTTGAAGAGGACGGTCACGATCCTTCGAACCCTTACAAAGGATCTATGACGTTCTAACTCCTGCATAAATTCTGCAATACCATTCCTCCTGAGCTTTGCAACTTCATGGTCATAATTTGATCTCAACCACGAGACTCTGACAAACAGATCTGGCCCATATCAACTTGGTGTTTCAACCAGAGGCTCTGATACCAATCTGTAACATACCCGACCACCCAGAGGCTAGGCTACACCAATTAAACAGGTTTCAACACACCCAACCACCCACAGGCTAGGCATGTTGCAGTCCCAAGACTCAGTTCTCCGATCTCTAATTTGAAGGCAAATGGTTTCTCAACAATGTTATGAGAATGCACACCACATGCATAAGACAAGATCCATACCACAACATAAAAAAGATAAACAATGTGCCATGCACAACAAATAACCAGTAGACAAGCACATTATAATACATATCTCAGAGATAATTAAATACACAATGGAATAAATTAAAGAAAAAACAACTGGCTGCAGACCAAGGACATTCCTCCCAAGCATAGATGTTGTTTCTCATTTACACTCAACAACAGGTCACCCCCGAGCCAAGGCTATGAATCCACAAGGACGAGTCCTAGGCCAAGTATAAATAAACATTAGTTGGCTAAGTATCTCTCAGGTTTCCCAACCTCACATCAATCCTAATTTCCAGCTCTCTTCCCCCCTCATCATGCACAACCCCAAGATGTTAGAACCTTTCTCTGCCATGCAGTCCCTGAGGCTGTTCCATTTCTCTCCATGGCTCTAGTGCTACTGGTCAGGAAATCTCCCTATTGGAAATTCCAAGGACTCTCAGCTGTGGACAGTTCCAAACTGCCATCAAGTTCATGCACACAGACATCCATTCCCTCTTGGAATGATCAATAAATCATTACAACCATTCAATGATGGCTCTCCTCTTCCTTCCATTCATTTCCATGCTCAGATCAAGAGCATAGGAACTAACAATAGTGAATGAAGAGGAAGAAGAACAAGTGAACCAGTGAGAAGAGGATGAACCAAGGGAAGAACATCCCCAAAACAACCCCCAAGGGATGTTTAAATAATTACATGAATACAAGAGCCATATGGCCTCCCTCCCATGAAGCTCATGTAACCCCCTCTTCTCCATAAAATCAATTATGGGTAGATAAAATAATAATAACAAGACTTATCCCCTCAAGCCCCCTCTCTCGTGGAATCATAGCCCCCTATCTCTTTTGTCATTGTTGGTCTTGTAGTCAACAATGTATTTTATTAATGTGTAGGAAGTGTTACATTTCCTACGCTCTCTGGCCCCTTGTCAACTTTACTGGCTCACTAGCCTAAGTCATATTTACATAATACATTATAGCATATAAGGGTTAGAACTGGGATGTTACAATACATAACCCTTTGTAATTGTACATAGGCTGGTGAGTCGATTGGTACCAAGTGTAAATGTAATGAACATTTAGGATGGTGAGCCAAGGACACCTGGTTTTGGTGTTGCACGCATCTGATAAAGTGCGCATAGAATTTTCTATAAAGATAGGCTGCACACATTTTATGTGTTGCACACACCTGGGTAAGTGTGAAGTAACGACTGGAAATGCACAATACTAAGTTGTATATATATATATATATATATATATATATATATATATATATATGTATATATATATATATATATGTGTGTATATGTTTTTATGTTGGAGAGTGTGTATGTTTATGAGGTGGGTGTGTGTGGACACGGATAGGCCAGTGTGCCTAACCATGTAAATATAATCATGATTATTAATATAATATTGTATCACTATGCATTGATTGAATCAGACGAAAATATATGAGGAGATGACTCCATCGAAAAAGGTGGTGAGTGGTAAGTCTTGGAGAATATTTTAATAATATTTCAAGGAAAAGTTAATGTCAGATATATTATTTTATTCTAAGTTCCCGAGGGTAGGGAATGGGTCACCAAGTGGCTTAAATCTACTTTTGGAGGTGAAAAGTATCAAGTGGAAGGAATGAAATATATATTATTGGTATTAATGTATTTTTGGGGAGGATGGAATTATGTGATGTTGCAAGCTCTCGTAGGGATAAAGGGGACGAACTATATGGAAAATTTGATTATTACCTTATCTACAGTGAGAATATTGTAGGGAGTTGTGAGATTTTATCTTGAGTTTATTGTTGAAGAGTCAAGTTGATAGATCGTGAGAACCCTCTTGGGGTAAGATACTTGTTGTTGTGGAGTGGTTGCCAAACTAGTGGGCATACTCTCTAGGAAAGAGGTTTGTTGCGAATTGTCCCCTGGTGCACTAGGCATTAGTCATAGGGTCCAGATAATTCCTTCTCGACCTGTTACTGATAACCATGGGAAGGGAGATGGGGAATCCGAGGGAATGTTGAGCAGACAAGGGGCATAGTTCCTTAGGTATGAGATGTGTCTGGGGAATGAGGGACTATGGGCTAGTTGAGGTAGTGGGCACCTAGGGTTGGGAAATTCTATTGAGTTTCATTCCTTAGATTGTTTCTAGGAACCACTTTTTCCCTGGTGGATTTTGGCCCCATCTTGGGGGTGACCTATTGTTGAATGATTATGAGAAACATCATCTATGGCTGGGAGGAATGTCTGAGTCAAGGTCCCAGATGATGACTTTCATAAAATATAAGTGTTCTTTATGTACTTGTCTTGTTTTCTGTGTGCATATTTGACTATGTTTGACATGGGTAAATTATTGTATGTGTGTTTCACATAAGTATTTGTTGTTATTTAGTTTAATGTTTTTTGTGCATAATTATGGTGTTTTATCCTTTAATGGTAATTGTGCATGAGTGTGTCAGTTGATGGTAACTTTTCCTGTTAAGTTTAACCTTATGATTATGGTTATGAGTCATCAAGAAGAGGGTCGAGTGTTCAAGTGCGTAGGTTGGTAACCTATGTGCTTCAAGAGGCTAGACTCATGTGTGTGCGGGTAAGGAATTAGACTCCACACATAGTAATAATAGAAGTGGCATATGACACCCAAGTGGTTGTGCGCGTAGTTGTTTTTTGTGGTCAATATGCTGGTGCACATAATTGTTTGATTTAATTTTGTTGCCTAAGGTCGTACTCAAAAGAGAATGTTTCTCCCACTATTATAAGTTGCGTGGCATGACTCCATCTTTGCATGAGCATGTTATTTCGAGAGATACTGCACAGATTGTGTTTAAAGCAGAATCTATGCAGTGATACTTCAAAGTAGCATGGCCTAGTAGCATGTTGGGGTTGTTACAATTTGGTTGATTCATAGATACAAAAGTTGAGGTGGTGTGACATGGCCCAACTTGGGGTGGTTGGGGAAGTTACAGAGTGGTATTAGAGCATGTTTAAGGTGGTGATGGGACTCAGTGGGAGACTAGGGATGTTACACCCATAAAACACCACTGATGAGGTAAAATATGAAAGTGGTGTTGGTAGGCAGGACAAGTGTAAATATTTCATGCCTATGTAGCATGAGGTTTGAAAAGAGGTTGGGTAAGAATCCATTCTGAAATAATCTATGTTTTGATGAGATGCATGAGATTTTGACTGGTGTTTTGTATGCCATTTATGCACAAGGAGGGTAAAGTTTAGGGATATAAACTGAATAATAGAGAGTAGAACCTCTAGCAATGAAGGATGATTAAAATCCTTGCATTAAAATTCATGAAAAAATGTGTCATGTATGTACTAATTAATCATGAATTTTTATGAACATAAGTGCTCAGAAACATCACATTGGTTAATGCATTAAGGAAATGCACATTTTCATGAGTGGGAAGGTATAGGAATTCCCATTATAGAAGCATGATCTTCCAATATTCTACCAAAGTAGAAGAATGGTAAAGAGAGAATTGGGTGGCCATGAGTATTGGCACCCTAGTTATTAATGAAGAAAGAATGCTTCAATGCATTCATATGATGTTTCAATTTCATATAATGTATGTTGATTTGATATCATTATTAGCTAAAAGTAGGAAACAAATTTCTGTTGAATAATGAAAATGAGTTAATGAGCCACATGGTCAAAGGTTGGATGAGTTCCAACACACCATGGAAGAGTGTATAACATAGAATATGGTAATCTAAAATCAATGTAAGGGTGCATTGTGTTTAAATGTGACCATGGACATTGACACATTGGTTTAGTGGTATATGAAAATTGATTTCATTTTGAAAATCTAGGTATGTTGAATATAGTGCACATGTAAGGAATGAAAAGTCCTTTTACCTTGTATAATTAAATAGATTTACATAGGTGATTTAATTGTTAGTAAGGAAAAATTTTAATAATTGGTTGTGAACCATTGTAAGTGTGTAATGAAAATGTGATGTTCAAGAGAAAGTAACAATTTTTTTGGCTATGCGAATATTGAAATCATAGGAAAGATGGTCTGGGATATGGAAACAATATAAGTCCATAAGGAATAACAATGCCTTCTAGTTTCAAAATAGACAAACTGTGATGAGAAGGAAATCTCATGCTTCTGGAATTTGGTTCCAATATGAAATAGATCTGAAAATGGGAATGTGAAATTTGAAATATGTGGGTAAAATATTTGAAAATAATTTTGATTGAATTAATGAAAGCATATAATGATTTACAATAGGAATGTCATACATGTGAGATTACATATTTTTCCTCAAGGGATAGATGATGGTTGTCGACCTGGAAAGCATGGAAAATGGCTATTGTTGTGACATGAGAACCTTGAGATATTCCATGATCACCATAGAATGTCGTTTCCCAGTAACACAGGACAAAATGATGCATCGACAAAGCAAGTAAGAGAGATGCCTTGACTATAAGACTTAATGAAGTCTTTGAATCTCTTCTTATGCCAGAAATACTTAGTAGGCAAGATGGATCACATGAGGGACTGTATAGCAGAGGAGGGGATGCATAATCTTGGGCCTAGAGGGTGAGTGACCACAATGAAGAGTAGACTTTGATAACTCTTGTAAAATATTGAATGGGATCATGATCATTGTTGGTATGTCAAGGAAAAGTAGTGAGATAAGAAAATGTGACAACCATATGGATGCAGATATATGAAATGCAAAGATAAGTAATATGTTATTATGAATATTTTATCTTGAGTCTTGGACAACAATGAAGTCTTTATGCATAAATTTGTGATTAATATGCTTGTTGTTTTTAATGGTTGTAGGCATGTGTTAGATTCCAAGAGTTTCGGAAAGGACCAAACTAGGAAGAGTAAAACATTATTGAAGTAGATGAAAGATAAAGGCATGGTAGGTGTTGTCGATAATAACATCAAGGACAATGTTCCTTTTGAAGGGGGGCGGATTGTAATAACCCCTTTCTAAAACCCCTGATTATATGCAATTAATTATGTTGATGATTTCCAAGGCATGTCATACAAATATTGTAATTGTATTTCATTTTATTAAGAATACCAACCAAATGACTATGGGGGTGAAGCCTTAAAAGTACTGGCCATGATACCACTAGAGGAAAGAGTGAGGAAACATAGAGAGTGGTTTCATCATGCCAATATGACCCAATCCTCCTTTATGAAACACTTAATTTGGAAATAATAAGTTATTTTTCTGGTTCCAAGACAAATAAGTTAATGAGGGAATATAGGTGGTTGAACAACCAACCACCTTCAATGAATGGGAGTATGAGGGGTAAATCATTAGGAAAACATAAGTTGTTATCCCAAAGTACAAAAGAGAACCCATTTTGTAGTCCCCACTTTGAAACCATGGGTTCCTTCTGAAAAAAGGAATAGGACAAGTCGAGAACCTTCCTATGTGGGAGGATATGTGTGAGAGAGACACTCGAGGATTAAGAGAGAGGAGATGAGAATTTTATGGATGGGGAAAAAAAGAAGAATTGAGGGGAGTGAGCCCATGAATGGCTAGAGAGAGAGACATGAGTTCTATAGGAATATTTTAGTTGCAGGACCCAACAGAGAGTCTAGGAACCCGACTTGAGAAAGAGGTTACAAGATTGATGTTGGGGGGGAATATGATAAACCTTGATGAGGTTTGGGACAGGTGGGTGAGAGGAGATTTTACTAAGAGTGAAGTAAACTTCAAATACTAATCTCCCTGAGAACCTGAGAGATATTTCCTGGTGGTAGCATGGCTTGGCACAGGTATGGACAAAATGTTGAGAATGAGTGCATCTGAGCTTGTAGTTGGGTGGAAATGACAACACTCATAGTCATTTGGTCAGTTGCAACTTGTAACAGATAAGTATCTTCTTTACTCAGTGTAAGTGAATCGATATGAACAAATTGTTCCTACAACTGTACTTTGAATATGTAAGCTCGATTAGTAGTTTTAGTGCTTGTTCCACTGACAAGTCCTTGTATTTGAGTGATTGTGGAAATGTATGGATGATGCATACCTTGAAACAATTCATATGAGAATTTTGTAGTGATGTGAAGGAGACTAAAGGAACATGCATCTATGCTTCTTGTATGCACAATGATGTAAATTGTAGTAATGGGTCTCCTGTAAAAAGGGAACCCGGTCCATAAGTTAGGAATTAGATGACAAACAGGGTGTTGCAATATTCCCTAGTAACTTGGTTAATTTAACCATAATTTTATGTATGGGAGGCTAGAGAAGGCTGGGAAACCCAAGATTCTTCTGTGTTGCAAAAAAGGAAGGTTTACTGAGCTCAATGTCTCCGTTAGAGGCTCAAAGATCCAAAAGAGGTGGTTCCAAACTCTGATAGAATGAGTTTGGAAAGGATGGTATGGAATTCAAGTCCCAAACGAATCCTTCATTTGTCTAAACACTTACATATGGACCTAAATAAGATTTGCAAAAGTGCTAAGTCTCGAGAGTAGTTCCAAAATTTTAAAAAATTTCCTGGTTGAGTCAGCGAGACCCAATAAATGTTAATTCCGAATTAAGAGTCAATCTTAACCGTCCAAAGATGGGATATCTACCTATTAACATTTACATTATAAATCATTGGGGAACAATGTTCGTAGGATTGGTCGAGAGGTTAGATGGTAGCCATTCAATTTTTGTCGAATATACAAGAACATTGATTAGAACCCAAAATTGTCAGGGTACCGGATCCCTAGAGCACCAATAGATCCTTTGTGGTAAACCATGTGAGACCCTGACATGCCGAAACCTAAGAACATGGTTCTGTCCCCTGGTTCCATTGTTTATTACATAAGTATGAGGAGAGAGAACGCAACATCATCATGATTCTTAATACTAGGGTAGAAACCAAGATGTCATAGAGGGTGACACATGTCGTCATCAAGTTCATGGGAATGTCAAGTATAGGTCCAGTCAGATGTAGCATATTTGGTTCAAAACCCATTTAATCCACAACCGTTGGATCTCAATGAAAAACGGTCTCATCCATCCAAATTTCCCCTTTGATTTAGAACCAGAGTATCGATCTATTGGAGTATTGGAGAATCCAATGGAGTGGACATATCAAATCATCGATATGTCAATATGTCGATGCCCAGTGGCAAGGTTCCACTGCAGTTTTCTAACCCAATATCAATGTTTATGATGGACAAGAGGTTATGTTGTCATGTGTGATGTCGATGCCACGTAGGAGGGAAGAGTGGCCGACAATGCTACATGGAATATGTTAATTCTCCTAAAGGTTGATTGTGGGCCATGTTAGGTTTAAATCCTTTCATTGACACCTTTAACCATTAATTGTTGGATCTGGTAGGAAAATAGATCTCAACCATAGATATTGTAACAAGCTCAGGAGGGAGGTGGATGCTAGGGTACTAAAGTGCCAGAACCCCAGAAGGCTTCTAAGTCCAATTTCTTGGGTTGTCTCGATATGTTGATACTGGTGGGTAGGGTTCCATTGAGACATGGTTCTGGGAATACCAGACCCTGAAATATTTGGAGGTGAGTATAGTTGGAATTGGAAATCATGGAGTTAGGGCTCCAGTGGCCTAGTACCCCAATAGGTAAGGATTCCAAGGAAGGGTTATGTCCCTCCTCTATAGAATTACATGTGAAAATGTTGAACCCTTGTTGAACCTGTGTTTTGGGATGGGCATGTTAAATCTAAATCAATATATCCAAGGGTCATCCAATCCCCACCGTTGATTCTCCCTAGGAAGGAAATCAGATCCCATATCACCGAGTGTTTTGGTCGACTTGTTATGTTGTGACACATATTGCCCTGCTACTTCAACATCCCGTTACCTTGATGGGGAAAGTTTCCTAGGAGGGGTTCCAATCCTTCCTCCTAATCCTAGAGTGGAGAGAATGAAGTCACTCATCCAATGCAATGAAGACATGTGTTAACACCTGGTTCGACAATCCTAGTGTCCTGTGATGACGTGTACACCATGTTAGTCCATGCAGAAAGCCCACATGTCAAGAGGAGGACATACCACATGTCAAGGTGATTTGGGCCTTGAGGATGTGAACCATGATGTGTTATGGGTGAAACATGTCATCCAGGTAGAAGGAATAGATAGAGTCACGTGTCACGCCACGTGGTGGGACGAGACAATGCTACGTATTCAAGGTGCCAGCTAGGCCTCGAACCCAACATTGAATTACAAAGTGGTGTGAGTTTTGGTTTTCTTAGGGACCGATATCCCGGTACCCCACTGGGATGACATCTCGATGGACTGATATATCTGACGATAGGGGAATAGAAGCATTAAGAATTGGTCAAGAATGGAAAGGGGTCGGGGGCCTTACAAGCTGAAAGTATACTAGCTCAGGTAGTAGGTACCATGACAATGTCCATGCCAACAACCCCTTTGACACTGGGAGGTGATGTGTTATGACACATCAAATCCTTGACAGAGGACATAGGTGACATGGATCCACATGGGTGCCATGTGGAAGTGTGGTGAACTTTGACTAAGGAGGTATAAAAATTTGGAAGGCTGTAAATTTTGATCTAGATCTCAGTTTTGAGCACGGTGATAGTCATTGGAAAGATATTGAAGAGAAAAATACGATGGTTCCCTCGAGAAGAGGCTTTGATATGGTTGAGGAAATGTGAAATTTTAATACCCCATCCCTTAAAAGGTACTTAGGGGGTTGGGTGTCTTACAATCCCATACATTATAATTGGGATCACGAGCAAGCTTGTAAGTTCCAACTAGGGTATGGATCATCCACAAACCCAAGGCTACAAGTTATCCACATAAAACCTTCTTTCATTAGTAATTGGAAAATTGTATGCATGTTGGTACGATAAACATAATGAGGTCTCATTTTTATTTAGCATGGGTTATATGATTGGGACCATTTTTGTAAGGGGGGAGTATTGATATGAATCTTACGAGGGCTTATAGTCTAATTTCAAATGTTTAAGTCATGAATCCTATTTTTATTAAATGTAAAAGGGAACATGAAAAACATGTACTTTATGGATTCAATCTTAATAAAAGTTGATTTCATAAAAAACAAAACAAATAAAAATATAATAGGAAGATATTTAAGGTTGGGAATGAGAGGTCCTGAAATTGACCTCATGTAATGCATCATATTAATTGAATCCTTCTTCACCAACTCTCTCTTATATTTTTGTGGTGTATTTTTATTTATTCATTTCTATCAGTGTCCTTTCTATGAATTCCATGGAAGATTTACACCTTTACTCTCCTCTTCTCATTGCATTCAAGCCTTCTAGATCTTAGCTAATATTTGGATCATCTTAATACTGATTTACGTTTAGGATTTTTCTCTTACAAGCTGCTCGAAACCATCAAGTATGGACATAATTTAGAAAACACATTGAATGGGTGGAATGGACCTTCCTTAAAATATGTGAGCAATGAGAGCTAGCCAAATTCCATATGCATTGATCAATGGGAGAGATTTAAATTTTTTAATAAAGGGGTTGTTACACAACATGTTTAGGCCTTCATATCTAAAATTGTCCCCACAAATGCCCCTTAAACCAATAACGACTTTCAATTATTTCCATATTTGACCATTGAAAGGGAAAAAAATTAAAATGCACACAACAAACTCTTCATTTTCCTTCCAAAGAATACACCAATCAAGTATTTATTTACCTCTCTTCTATACTACATCCTAAGTAAGTGCCTTATTTTTAAGAGCTGTCCACTTAAATATACAATGTTTTAATGGACATTTGAACTTCCATATGCTTTCCCACCACCAAACATCACCCCCCATCCTTTTAAAGTTAGATAAAGTCTCATATCCTTCTTTCAGAATGTAAATCCTTCTATTCATATTTTTTCCCCACTTGAGATGAATCTCATTTTCTTTGATTCTCACATGAGATGTCCTTGGTGAAGTAATATAGTTCCCACCTTCATTTTCATATCTACATTCTATCCAAATCAAAGGAGTTGATTTCCATTCATGTATCCATACAATTCTTATCTTTGAGTATGTAACCTAATTTACAAAGAATAGGCCATTCATGTGAAGTGACTTAATCAAACTATCATATAGCTTGTAACCTTTTTAATATACCTTATGTATATTACAATGTTCATTAATTACTACTTAAATAATTAATGTAATAATTTTACTTTTAATGTAAAGTCATTTCTTTTTAGACAAAAAGACGTGAATCTACTCAAGTACATGTATTTATACACATTGTTTTACAATGAATAAGACAAGGAATAATAAACTTATTAAATATTAAAAATATATTTCATATATATCTAGTTTCATGATTCCATTTGGTCTTAGAGTGAAACAGATGTCATTAAATTGAACTTAGATGTGTAAGTATGGAAACCATAAATGTCATACTTGGAAAAACGAAAAAAATGATGGAGAATATGAGTGACACTCTCGAAGAAGTGAAGAATTTTGTGAATGAAATAGTAGAAGAACAATTAGAGAAGGAAGTCTGGGCATACTTAAAGGAGAGGGTTTTCCGCCAAAACGAAATCTCACTTCAAGAAGAACATCAGAAGAATCACTCCATCACTAAGATGGACACCGAGATCTCCAAGCTAATTCCTTCATCCTCATTATTTCTCAACATTAATGGTAATAATAATGATGATAGTGACAACTGCAACTGTAGTGTGGATGAATATGAGAACAACAAAGATGAAGAAAACCACAACATGGATGAATATGATAACTACAATTCCTTTCAACACCTTGATTTTTATTAGAACTATTGTGAAAAACCCATTGGAAAATGTTATAGCCTTAATTTCCACCCTATAGGTCAAAGAGGAAGCCATCAAAATATAGAAGCCCTAATACATTGTTTCCCAAGTTTTGACCCTTTTTGGAGAATTTTTGGAGGCCTTCGCATGACACCTAGTAGACAACAATCGAGGCCCTCACATGACACCTAGTAGACAACAAGCGAGGCCCTCGCGTGACACCTAGTAGACAACAACATAGGCCCTTACTGGACACTAGTGGCTCAACAAGAGAGACACTACCAGACTTCTATAAATCGAGGAGTTACAAGGTGATATCAAAGTGATGAGTTGGATCTTCATGTCAAAGGCCTAGGATCTCACATCATTCAAGTCTTTAGTGGTCTCTATACGATATATAATCCTCTCCCAATAATCCTCCAAGAGCTATATAATAAAGGCAAGCCTTGGGAAAGGGGAAGAAGAATAGAATGGTAATGTTATGTTTTTCAACTATATAGGTGTCCGTCAACATAACCAAGAGTCAATGAGCCTAGCCTGACCAAGGAGCTTCTCAGAGAGCCAAGGAGAAAGGAGACTAAAGGAGCTTGCATAATCACTTGAGGTATGTCTTCATGTAATGTTCTTATGTTCCATTAATAGATAATTTGGTTTTCCCCTTGAATGTTTTTCTTTGATACATGAATATTTAGATATGATCATGTATACTATAGATCAGGGTAGATCCAAGCTAGATCTAAGATTATAGCACTAGGAAGAATTGTAGAATGGTATTTTTTTGTCTTTGTTGCACAGGAAGTAGGTTGTAGAAGCTAGAGTTGGAACTTCATGACCGCAAGAACCATGATACGCTAAGGACAACGTTCAAGAAAAAGGTAATCCATTCTCCCAATCCATTGTGTGTGATACTATATCTTGTTTACCATAGAAAATATAGCCCACTCCTATCTAGTATTGTTAGGCCAATCATAGAAAGATCTTACTAATCTGTTCTGTGAGATCCCCGTGAGAAAAAATCCCATAACAGATTGGCTAATCCACCAGGGAAGAATTATTCTCTAATGGAGTCTCTTTTCCTACCTCTTCGTATATTTTATGATTTGTTTTTTATTGGCTCTCATTCAGTGATTTAGACCTTAGAACCAGAATATATGAGAGATATGATCTAGATAAGGAAGATTTGGTAACCAATTTTCCTCAAATATAATTTTTTTTTCAGGCCTTGCTTGTTTCTATAAAGGTGTCCTAGGAGGAACCCTCTCTTGTTGGCAGGCCTATGTCCCACGAGGCCCTATCAAAATTATGATTTTGTAGTGTAAAACCTAGGGTTTTTAGATTAGGACCTCCTCTAAGTGTGTGGGGTTCTACAACAATTTGTTTGGGTCTATTTTTTCCTTTGTTTCAGAGAGTGACTATCACATAGATCATTTTTGAAGTTTCCCTTAAAAGCATTTGTGTGGATTGTTTGTCACTTCTTGGAAATTTTCTCTTTCTATATGATATTTCTAGTGAATTTGGGTCATGAATCCAACATATATGAAGATACCTAGCTGTTTGTGTCATTGGTTGTGTGTTTACCCTACTATGACCTTTGTTCATCATTAGATCTACCCTCCTATGAAATTCTTTGGGTGTGATACCTGTAATGACATTAGAGTAGGCAGATCCCACATGATTCCTAATATGCTATAATATTTTTGCTTGTTGCTTGTTTCTGGTTCCCTTTTTTTATTTTTCTTTCTTGTTGAGATCATGAATTGTTTACATTGAAAATTGGAAAAAACATAAAAAATACAAAAATATTTTTGGCATGCTTTGTTTCATTTTGAAGCATTAGTGTTTTAAGTGCATTATAAGCATTAGTTGGTTTCATATTATATTTTTTTGTTGGTTTATTGGTGTGATTGAGGATCTATTTCTTAAATTGGCAAAGGAAAGGAAAATTTCTATCCCTCCCACAACTAGCCTTCATTTAATTGAAATTTTTTAATTTGCATATTTGCATTTCTTGGTTGGGTCAAGAGTCCTCACATCATTAAAATTTTGATCCATTACCTTTGGACTAAGAAAAAAACTCTAGAAAGAAGCACTTAATCTAAAATTAATTAGGCATTTTTCTTGTATAGAAAACCAACATTAGATAGGTTTAGGGAATTGGATTATGAATGGAGAGTAAACTCTCCAAGCCCACAAAACTAAACCTAGAATTCATTAAAGAGTGGGAAAACTAATTCTTTCAACTAGTGTGTCACGAATATCCTCCAACACAAGAGTCAAGCACAAGGTCGGATCGGGGAAACTAGGGAGATTACCCCTCTCTATTTGTTTTGTTCTTTGAGATACCGCTTCGATTGTTACATATAGAGGGGTTATGTTGGTTAACACCTTTATAGATTCAATCTTAGTTATCCTTCTCTTATGTGTGATCGGACTTACGACTATTCATCTAAAAATTTATTGTTAGGTGGTAGACTTAGTGACCTTTCCTAGGGAGATATATAGGTGACTATTGGTGGGACGTGCATGTGGTACCTAGGGTAGAAGTTCATTCACTATATCAGTTCCCCTGGAGGGTTCCTACCTTAATAAAGGGTACTTTCAATGGTAAAGGATGTTTCACGTAGATCATCGTAACTGCTCCTCACACCTTTTCTAGCTAATCTTGTGGGGGACTTGACCTCCCCCCCATAGGGTTGGTTTCCAAAAGGTCGTTTGAGCCAATTGGTTTTCTTTTTGTCTACTTAGATTTTGATTAAGGGTGGGCTATTTGACTCTGAGTCTAGGTCGACCATAGGATGATTTGTGTTTTCTGGTAACATAGGCTATTCACCATGGTTGAATGACCATGCTGGTCCCATCGATAACCAAGACTTGATCCTATTACAGAGGTGCAACCACCCATAAAGCGACACGACATACGTGAAAAAGAATTTGAAGGGTCTTTTTTTTTTTGTGAAGATGGCTTGGTTGAGGTAGAAGTGGTCGACGAACATCCTCCACCCAACTTAAATCCACCTTTAACTGAACCTGACGCCCCTATACTAGTCCAAGTAAGGGGAATTTTCAGTGAGCCTTTCTCTTTGTTCAGTCATTCTCCTACCATGTCTGGCCCCAGTGTCTCATCCACTATAGCCTATCCTACAAGCCCATCATCAAGTGGGATGGGGGGAAACCCAGTCATGTCCACATTACCACCCCTTAGCTCCATTGGACCTACAATGTCCACACCATTTATTTTTTTTCAATTCCTCTATCTAGGAGACATCAAGTGTGTCGTCAATTCAATTTGTCTATATCCATAATGTCTCAATTCCCATCCTTTCAATTCCCACTTCCATAGTATTTTCTAGTGGGGGGATGATATTTGGTTTCATAATGGGAAGTGGAGCTCCTTCCACTTCCACCAATCCAATGAGTGGCTCGACATCATCAAGTGCAGGTGTACCTTTTGGGTGGAGTATGCCTAATGGTTTTCAGGTTGTTCTTAGTCAATATAGGAGTAGTGGTACTTATGGAGGATTTCCTTTTCCATGGGTTAGCACACCTTTCCCTGTGGGAACATCCCTTGGGGGAAATTGGGTTTTTCCCTTTGTCAACACATCTAGTCTTGGAGGTTTCTTTCTTGGGACTAAATTTGGAACATCTTTTCTGGAGGGTCCACATTTCCCCTTGGGGGAATTTTTGTTCCTAGGAGAAATCATGCTGCTAGAATTTCCACTATTCCTAAGGGAAATCACTCCCCCAAAACCCCTAAGCCATCCCACAATACAAATTTAGGGGGACCTAAAGGTCCATATGGGATAACAAATACTTCTCCTCCCTCTCAATATTCATTCATACCATTACCTTTCCTCATAATGATCGATTTACCTAATTTTTCATGGTTAACAAATGAACCTATATCCCATGAGGCCTCATGGCCAATATTTCCATTCAAGCTACCATCAAACATTCCTAAGTTTGACAAAAAAATAGGAGAGGACCCCTCTACACACATCATGACTTACCACTTGTGGTGTTCATCCAACTCGTTGATGGATGATAGTGTAAGGTTGTGTCTTTTACAAAGATCTTATATTGGAGATTCCTACAAAGGGTACATTGAACGTAAAAGGTGATTCTTTTATAAGCTTCAAAGACGTGGATATGGAACTTTTAATGCACTACCAATTGCCTATTCGGTACGAGATAGGAATGGAGCTCAATGACTTCACTAGATCAAGGCAATGTCACCCACATCTCCGATAATATACATGAGTGGAGGAGATGGTGTAGGATGATTAAGACTTAGATTTAGGATAAGATCCTTATGAAGTGGTTTACCAAGTTCCTCTTACCACCCGTTACTAGGGATGTAGCTATGGCTCATGTGACCATCAAGGATCAAGCCAGTTTACATGCCCAACATTTGGAATTTATCTATTCTTAGTTGGGTTATCTATATGACATCATCCCAGATGCTCCTCACCAGTCAATTGATTCATGAAAACCCAATCTAGGATCACATTCCAATGGCATGGTTGGTGAATCTATTTCACATGCTTCTGTGAACTAGTTATGTGATCAAATGGGTCATATGTCCACTAAGTCTCACTCATCATTTGTTGGCACTAATGCTCAAACTATGGTAGTCCATTCTCAAACCTCTGAGGTGAATTTAGTGCAGTCCACACAAACAAAGAATCCTCAACAACCTGGGGGTAAGAAAAAGAGGAACAAGAAGAATATCTCCAATAATGAGAAAGGGAATTCCTCCACCCAAAACACCCAGGATGGAGGCACTAAGAAGAAAAGGAAGATTTAGTTTCCCTGCATGATTTGTGGGGAGGACCATCCTACTCACCAGTGTTGTTGGAAGAATGACATCCATTGATTTTTGGCATAGTAGCAGGACCCCAATAACCTATTGTCTTAACCCATCCTTTCCCCCCTCAACCTCAGAATATGGTTTCCATAAATCCTTCCCCTCCACAAGGGGGCATGGAAGGTACACCTCACCAAGAGGGGTCTTCCCATAATACTTCTATGTTTATGTGTGATGACGTGGTCAACCTACAGACTCAAAACAAGAACTATGAAATTCTTGAGCCTTCCCATGCTGTCCCAAAAGAAGCATCTTATTCCCAACCTAGTGGCTCTCTTCAGATAGATAATTCATCCTTTGACACACTGCTCCTCCTTGGAGGGCGTTCTTCATCGTACGACACATAATCTCAATACACGGTCCTCCCACAATTACAATATTGTGGAGGACTTGGTCGATGCACTTTGTGCCATGTTGGAGCTTGAATTTATCCAAAGTTGCCCCACATAGAGAAAATACTTGTTGTCTTCCATAGGTGAGGTTGATCCCTCAGATTCAAGATTGATAACCTTTGATACCAATTAAGTTACTCATCGACTATCCCATCAGGTAGCCTATCATATCATAGTGCGATCATTGGGGAATCAAATCTACTAGATAATGTTGGATGAAGGAGCCTCGACTTGCATCGAGTCTATTTCTTATTGGAAGGCCCTTGGATATCCTAAGCTCGACACATCTACAACACTATCAAAAGAATTTGATGGGAACATGTTTCATCCTCATAACCAACTTACCCATAAATTTAGGTGGTAACACTATCTCTGTTTATGTGGAGGTTGTCGACACACCTCTTTAGTATAATCTATTACTCCAACATACTTAGTTCTACGAGATGAATTTCAATGTCTCATCGGTATTTTGGGTCTTATGCTTTCCTCATCAAGGGAAAATTGTTATGATTGGTCAAATTGCATTATATACACCGGACATTTGTTCAAATGCAGGGTCAAATATACCCTTTGTCAGTGATACCACATAGTATTTTGTTACTATCATTGTGGGTATGCTCAAATATACTTCTCTCATGGGAATTTTTCCCCTTGCCCGACCATCTCCAACTGCAAACATTCTCCTATCAACATGATTTCCTCATATACTAGTGGATCTCCCAGGTCTTTTGATCCTTGGGTGGTACCTTGTCCCAAGGATGTTGATTCGTATGGAGCATCCATGCCTCTCGCCACAGTTGAGATTGTCGATCCAACAATCCCATCAACATCTAATGATATTGGTCAACACCTCCATCCTCATATGGATTGTGATATACCTACTCCACCCGAACAGGTTGTTGACTCTCCAAGTTCACATGACTCCCTTGATTTTGAGTTTCCTTTAGAAAAGGCCATCTTGGAAGTCATGGCTTCCATAGATAATCCCAGGGGAGATGATCATCATCGATAATCCATCCTATCTAGTTTGGGATCCATGAGAGTTAGAATTACGAGTTTCAATTTGGGACTGGGGGCATTTGTTGAGGCATCCAGTGAAACCCATAGTCTTAACCAATTTATTCCTTGGATATATTTTTCAGAACTTGCCAACAAATTTTCTTCTTCCCCTTCCTTTGAAGATTCATGATTCATACTTCATGTCTTGATGGATCCCATCAAAGATCTTTTGTAGCTCATGAAACCACTCATGATGAGTATCTTCGACTATAGACATTCATTCCCATGTGGCATGGCCCCTGTATAGTGAGCCACATGATGTCAACATCATCTCATGAGTTCATTTTTCATGAAAAATATCCTTGGCTTGAGCCTTGCAATAAGCTCTACTTTTTGTAAACCATTAACATGCGTAGTTCTTTGTACATAGGTGTGTTTAGTTTGTCTTTAGAGTGGTGTTTTTTTTTCTTTTATGGGCATGTTAATTGTCTCAATTAGATACTTATCATTATTATTATTTATTTTTATATGTCATCGTCCTCCTTAGTCTATGTGGGATACGCCGATGGTGCCAACCATAGTACCCAGAACATTTCTTCCACTGCTTGGGTGATCTTCTCACCCTTGATGAGCTTCTGAGTTTAGGAGGTGTCTACCTTGAGCCTGCAACCAATAATATTGTAGAATATAGTGTCATAATTGAACTATTATCCTAAGCGCTTTCCCTTGGCATTCATCATCTAGTCTTTAGATGGGACTCTCAGCTTGTGGTCTCATAGTTGAATCACACATATAGTGTCAGAAATCCCAAAATTTTGCATATGTATTTGAGGTTGTGCCTTCTTGAACTTTATTTTACACATATCTAGTATTTCCACGTCCCAAGAAGATCTAATGCATTGGTTGATTTGTTATCTAACTATGTGTTAGATTGGCATTTGTCTCATTAAAATTAAGCTTTTATGAATGCATGTACATACAACATGAGGTAATAGTCACATTGATCCAGGTGGATATCGGAGGCCACCCACCTTTCCAAATGGCTCAAAACAGTTTTCTGGCCATTTTGGCAATTTACTATTTTTAGCAGGTTTTAACTTCTGGGGCCATTTTGAGGGCCTAAATGAAGTTTTTTCAAGATTGAGGTTCTCAATGATAGCCGAAGGCATAATTTATCCCCCAAAATGAATCTCCTTGACGATACCTTTCCAACTAGCTATCACACGCCTAAAACATAGATCGTATGCAAAAGTTACGACCCCGGGAAGTTGATGCACCAACTTACCCAAACGGGGCCCGCATGGCTTTTGGCGCTTCATCTCCTAGGGTTAGGTTTTTGGATGTCTAGGAATTTTGGCATTCCCGATTATTTTAAAAAGGCCTCCAGAGCCTCATTGTAACCATATTCTTGCGAATGCGAGTAGCCATCACATCTCTTCTCAGAGATAAGCTGCCACCATTCTAGCGAGTCTTTCACTCTGTATTTT
>JZKD02S1259142.1:506583-517640 GCA_000966675.3 Picea glauca
CAGAGATAAGCTGCCACCATTCTAGCGAGTCTTTCACTCTGTATTTTTACAGTCTCCGTACATTTCTTTCATTAATAGAAATCGTGTATTACTGTATCTCTGTGTTTATGGTTGCCTCTCTGATATATTTCTATTATATTACTGGATATATGTGATATCTCTGTGCATTTCTTTATTATATCTCCACTCTCATTTCGTGCCGAAAATAATCCGGATCACACATCGTTTACACAACCATAGGTAGGAGCTGAAACAAAACATGTATATATATATATATATATATATATATATATATATATATTAGAAAAGTATGGTTACATCCTTCAAAATGAGATGCATATATTGAAATTGGGGCTCTACTAGCCTCCTGATACATATAGGTGCCAAATGGATAATACATAAAGTCTAGTAAAAAATAGGGTTCCATGGGCCACTTAGTCTTGATGCTCATGGTATAATAGGACTTCTTGAAATACCTTCAGTAGAAGTTTGAGAAAGGGGCCAGAAACACCCGCAGTGTGTCTGTGCATATTCATAGGTACATCACTCTTTGGTGTGGGGGAGACTCCCATGGTTATCACCTCCAATTTATTCCCTACGTGCCAGAGGTCTTCATTTCTACCAAACCCATCCCCTCCTAATGACTTCTCATCGCTGATCCGGTGATGATATCAAACCCATTCCTCTTGACACTCCAGTCCTACATATGCATAAACCAACCAATGTGTGTCAGTGTGCATCTCCCCCAAAAAATGGAAATTTGGCAAAATTAAAAAACACTTACTTGTGGGGCTCCATGCCTTTCCTGGGGGAAGTGGCATCTCTGGTTCATGATGGAAGTCCATCCCTGCATATGGGAGATCCTTAATGCTCACAATATGTTGTTACCACCAGCTGGAAAACCCAATCCCATAATGATCTTGATGTTGTTCCCCTGGTAGCCTTGCCATGAAATCATCCCAAAACACCATCTGTGGGTCCAAAGGCATTGAATGACCTATTATTATCTAAGGTGACAACTGGGGAACTTGTTGCAAGAAAATTTTCATGATAAGGGAGCCATAATCCCTCTCACCATTTGAATATTATAGGCTCTATGCACATTAGAGAAACCTGTAGGTTGGTCCTATAAGCCAAATAATGGGTTATGGAACCTGAAGCCTGGGCAATACAAAACATAATGGTATTTAGTGGAAGATCCACAATATCCTAGATGGGGATATGGTCGCTCCTCTTCTGAGAAGCAACCTGAAAGTATTCCTTGATATAATTGTTGATCGAATGATCATACCCTCCTGATGTGTAACCCACTCACCACAGTACATCTCGACGAGACAACTGAGTCAAAAAATAAATGTCATCAATTTCTAGTTGTAGGAACTTCCCATGGATTATGAAGCAATCTTGGTCTGTCTCCCAATACCATACCAACTAGTCTAGTAGTAACTCAATGGATCCTAACATTGGAGACCGAAAGAACTTCAGGAGCACACACTCCTCGAGAGCCACATGGTCATATTGTCCCCTTAGGCATCATAGTCATATGCCTCATGCTACCTTTCCTTCCACTCAATTATCTTCCCTTCTTTGCTTGCATCCAACACACAAGAAAACTGAGACCCATTAGCATGTAATTTCCTCATAATCCGATTCTCCCACAAAACCCTAGTATGAGGGAAATCAACTGAATGACCCACGAATTATTCCTTGGCCTCAATGGATTCCCTAGAGGCGTCATGAAAGGGCATGTGTGACAACCTTATCTTTTGATGTGAGGCCTTTCATGACAATACCAAGGCATGCCATGAGGCATCCTTGATCTTGACTTTCCCCGTGACCTTCTAGGCTGTGATTTTCCTCAAAAAACCCAAAATAAAAAAAAAATTAAATGAGTAGGGTCTCCTCAGTACTTACCTTGATCCCATTGTTAATGGCCAAAATTGACCATATTCAACATTATGGAAATCACCCGGTCAGGGTCCTTATTAGACCCTTTTTCGTTTGGTATGTTGATGCCGACTGGTTTTAATGGGTCCAATTACCCTTACCTAAACTAAAATAAACTAAATATAAATCTAATATAAACTACCTTAAACTAACTGAAACAAGGGCTCAACAAAGACATAGTAATATTTTCTCCAACATATGGGGACTTTCAAGTATGTATTACTAAATGACTATCTAACTAATAATGTAGAAAACAAATGAAAAAAAAAACTATTCTAGCTTGGTACATAGAAAATAGTTCCTAAATACCAAGTGCAATGGTTTAAACATGATGGGGATTAAACATGATATTTAAAGACAATATTAGATTACAGAAGCAATCCTAATAATTGATATTGTTTATCTTCTTTCATGTTTTCTTCAAAGAATTAATATAACCCAGAAATGATAAAAGATAAATCACTATAGTAAGGAAGTAGTTCTCATTCTTTAATGATTATTAAATCAATTTATAATGATAAATTCCTTGGTAAAAAGTTACTCATAAATTGATTAAAATGCATAAATAAATCAACAGATGAATGAAAAATATAAGAAATTATAAGATCATATAACTGATTAGATAAGAAAAAAGTTGCATAAAGAACAATAGTGCCACCATATGCAATCAATGGTATAAATCTACCAAAAAGAAATAGAAGAAAAATATTATATTCATACAAATAATAGTATCTGAAATAAAATACAATCAAGAAACCTTTGTATCTCTTGAAATAAGTCTCCAAGAGTCTCTCCAAGACATCAAGCTCTGTTGACAGAGAGAAAATCCATAATAGTATGAATCTACTTCTACATAATAGATTTAAATCTCAGAAAGAGAATCCCCAAAATTCATATATGAATATTAAGAAAATTTATAGAAAATAAAATCCTCTTTACAATAGTGCAAAGAGTACCCTTATTGCAGTAAATTGAAACACCCGCATGGTGGCTCTCAATATTTGATATTTATACGTGATCTCTTAGAAAATTTTTTTTTCAAAAATCATCAATATCTTTCAAAATATTCATTTTTTGAGGAAACTCCCCATGTGAGAAGTAAATCGCCCCATTGTGCAAATGGGTTTTCATCCAGTTTGAGAGATTCATCATTGTTTTCCCATAAATGAAGATGGAAGTTCACCTCCTGGAGATTGGATGCAACAACAAATATGGGAAATTCTGTCTCAATATGATAAGGATCCCTCCCAAAATATTCACCTTCTAAAAAATTCATCTGCGTGGAAGGTAAAACATCATGTTATGAAAGTGGGTTTGTGGCAGTTTTAAGATGTTCCTCACTGTTTTCTCTAAAATCAATCTAGAAGTTAGCTTCTTGTGAACTAGCATAAATCTTCAACTCTGTCTGGCCCACGCATTGTGCCCCGTGGAGATGAGTAGATCCAACTGAATGTATTCTTTTGAAATATTTGGAAAGTAAGGTCCAGTTGCATCTCTGTAATGGACACTTGTAAAAAAGATAGTAAATTAATAACTAATATTTATTAAAATAGTAGCTACAAAATCCTAAACTCTTAGTTAATAAAAACCAATTAACATAATCAAATCAAATTGATATCACACCTTCTAAAAAAGTATGAATTGATACCAAACTTAACATTATATCTTGGGATTTGGGAATATTTTACAAATTTCAGAAAATTAACTCCATAAGATTTAATAAACACTCAATTATCGACAAATTTTAATCAACCCATTGAAGTCACAACATTAACTTATAATGAAAACCTAATGTTTTAAGGTAAGCCTTAGATGATATGACTAAAATGTCTATATTTCCAAGAGAAATAATGGACACTAGATATATTAAAAATAAAGAGTCCATTTTACTCAAAATAAAGTTCAAACACCTAAAATTTCATAATAAAAACCTTGATGATAATTGTGATTAAGAACAAGACTAGATTCCATGTGGCCAAATCATATTTTAGAATCATATGTTAATTATTGAATGATATAAAAATATTCCTCATAATTATATTTTTAATCAAAGTGAATGTGAGGAATTCAAATTAAAACTACTTTCAATAATTAATCAAGTTGTTGTGGTATAATAATGTCTAGAGGAAACCAATCCAATCACCTAATGGAAAAATATTTACATGGTTCTATTTAAACTTAAATAAGAAATCTAGAACAATAAAAGATAAATGGAAAATCCATAATAAAATAAAAAGGGACCCTAATTTTCAATCAACCATAGAAGAAAATGCACCAAAAATGTTGACGACCAGAATTGACCATGATCAACATTTGAGAAATCAACCAGTCAGGGCCCCAATCAAACCCTTTTCTGTTTGCGATGGTGATTTCAATCGATATCAGGGTTCAATAACCTCTTATGAATTTCTCCTTGAAAGGAGACTTTCCTTGTATCTTTTCTAAATGAAAACTAAATGCAATAAAAAGTAGAATACAACAAAAAAGGAAAGAGACATATCCTGATTAAGAAAGAGAGCAGTCTCTCCCTTGACCAAGAGCAAGATGAAAATACTAAGATTGGATTCAAAATAATATGTACTCTCATATTATTGAAATAGTTCAATTGATACAAGAATAGTTAAAAAAAAAGAATAAATGTATAACCAACTAATAAATAGTGATCAACTAATACACATAAAATCCCTTGAATCCAACATGCAATTATGATCTAACTCTGAATGAATATGAAAAGATATATTTTCATAAGTTTAAAATAAAAATGCATTGTAAGAAATTAACAACGATGTTAAGATCAAATAAAACACACTGATTTAGAACAAGGATAAAATATAAATTGAATAAAAGGAAAGGGCAAAAATCAACCCTCAAATTATACAACAATGCATGAAAACAAGTGTCTGATTACAAGCTCCGGAACATCAAAGAACGGTTCATGATAACATGAGTTCCTCCAATATACAACATCTCTATCTATCCTCCCCAACCTCCATTTAAGCTCTCAATATCTGATATTTAAACATTACAATGAACCTTCTAGATCCATAATCATGTGCCTAATTGTTTCTATACTCATTGCAACCATACAAATTCATGAAAAATTTAGAAACCAAACACTATATGATTTCTGAGAAAATTCCTTTTGAATAATCAAGCATATCTCTCCTAACTTGCATTTTTTGAGTAAACATTCCACATGAGAGGTAAATTGTCCTGTTATGCAAGTGTATTTTTGGTCGTTTTGCAAGAACCCTCAATGTTTGCTCGATCTTGAAGTTGGAAGTTCGCGTCCTGTGAACTAACGCAAATTCTCAAAATTTCCTTGCCTAAGTATTTCAACCTGTGGAGATAAGGAATTCCAATTGAATGGATTATTTTGGCATATTTGGAAACATAAGTTCAGTTACATCTCTGTAATGGACACTTGTAATAAAAACAAATTAAATTAATAACTAATGTTTATTAAAAAAATAGCTACAAAATCTTCAACTCTTAGTTAAGAAAAAAACAATTAATAGAATCAAATCAAATTCATATCACAACTTCTAAATAAGAATAATTGCATACCAAACTGGACATTATATTTTGGGATTTGGAGATATTTTGCAAATTTGAGGAAATTAAATCCATAAGATTTAATAGTCACTCAATTGTCAGAAAATTTAAATGAACCAATTGAAATCACAACATTTACTCATAATGAAAATCTGATCTTTAATGTAAGCCTTAGATGATATGGATAAGATGTTTACATTTCCAAGAGAAGTAATGGATATGGGTTATATTAAATATAGAGTCCATTTTACTGAAAATAAAATTCAAACACCTAAGCTTAAAAATCTTGATAATAATTGCGATTAAGAACATGACTAGATTTCATGTAGTCAAACCATATTTTAGAATCATATGTTAATTATTGAATGATATAAAAATATTCCTCATAATTATGTTTTGAATCAAAGTGAATGTGAGGAATTCACATTAAAACTACTTTCGATAATTAATCAAGTTGTTGTGGTATAATGATATCCAGTGGAATCCAATCCAATCACCTAAATGAAAAAATATTTACATGGTTACATTCAAACTTAAATAAGAAATCCAAAGCAATCAAAGATAAAGGAAAAATCCATAAGAAAATAAAATGGGGGCCCCTTTAATTTTATAAAAAATTTAACGAGAGTTGTTGTTTTCCAAAACAACTCGCGATATGCTGGGAGAACCAGTTATCTTTGTTGATAAAAAAAAAATAAGAGAAAGAAGGTTAGATCACATAAAGAAGAAAATCCATGATTTTGAAATATCAATGATAACTTCCTTATGAATAATTTTATAGATAATAAAAATATACTTGTACTCATACTTATTCACTTGGTCTTTTCAAAGGGAACATGGTTTAATAAAAAAAATATGTTTCAATGGGAAAAATAAGCTTTTGATTTGATTACTAAGCAGAGTTTACTTAACACGAGTTAGTACAATAAATACAACTCATCTTTCTTTTACTCAGCATTGCTTAGCTGCCAGTGGGCGTCCATATACCTAACGAAGTTTCCTTGATATCATGTATACATTCCCCCGCTACCCGTGAGCGTCCCTAGACTCGATGAATTTTTATACACTTCCCACACATTTTGGTTCTTTGAACTTCCTATATATTTAATTAATTAATCACCTTTCGATAAAAAAATTTGAGATCACAATTTGCAATGGAAAATAGGAAGTGCGGTGATATTGAAAGTCATTTTGATATATTTCACTTCATACGGTAAAATTAATCCTTTTATCTTGAGATTTTCTATTGTCATTGTATTGAATTCATTTTTTTAAAGGGAGATTAACTTTGAAAAGACTAGGTTTCAAAGTTTTTTCTTATGTAAATATTCTTGGAAAAGATGAATTAATCATAAAGGGAACTATTATCATGATAAAATGATATAAATAATAAATTTTATGTCTTGATGCAATAAAATAATAATGAGTCTCTTTCATTAAGGATGTATAAACAAGAGATATTGTAATGAGCCTCCTCGTTACGACAACAACTTTGAAAACAGGTGCAATTTTTTTTTTTTTTGGGTAAGGTGTGTGTGCGCGTGGAGAGTAACAACACACTTAACTTTACGACGCCACTCGACAACCAACAAGATGCAAGCACGATGTTCAACACAAGAAGACTGAAGGCACACAACGAGTAACTGCAACAATATACGACCATAGGCACAAGGCGCACGACACAACAATAAGACATCCTGGGGACGCACAGTAAGAACACGGAGGGAAGAGTCCATGGTGTTAGGGTTACTATTTCTGCATAGGAAAGCAAGGCATTTAGTCTTATGTCTTCCCGGATGAAGATTAGACAGGCTCCTGGCCGACTGCTCAGGCAGAAACTAGTAACCCGACCTAGAACGAGACGCAGGCAAGACGAACACAACAAGATGACACCGACATATCACAGTGACAACAAGCCATAAACTCCCCTAGACATAAGGCGTACGACTAGAAACTATGAGTAGAGAACGACACCAGGTGTTAACCACAGTACAGTCATAGATGGAAGAATCCAACAGTAGAGGTTACTATTCCTGCGTAGAAAAGCAGGGCTTTTAGTCTTATGTCTTCTCGAAAGAAGAATAGACAGGCTCCCAATCGACTGCTCAGGCAGAAACTAGTAATCTCTGTCAGGTGTGTCGCAAGAGTGGAAACCCTGCCTTTAAAGGGCCCGAGACTCTTGATACGACATTGGACTCTTTACCCAGAAAAACACACACATAGATAGGTCTCCTAAGGCTACCAGGGGGTGACTATATCCCACCCAACACCAGCAGACCAGGCAAAAGAACAAACTCGTCCAGGTACAACAACAACTCAAGACAACCACTAACCCTACGGACGCGCATGTCCAAAGGACTCCGACAATGACCCAACAATGTTAAGACAAGGTAGTTCCCACGACTCAAGGCATGCAATATTGGTCCAATACTCCCTTGAACTCCAGGAGTAGACGAGATACCCAGCCCAACCATTTAAGAATGTAAATTTAAGTAATTGCAGAATTCCCATTACAATCTTAGTAATTCAAGGTACTTGGTTCTAGGACCTTATTTTTATAACCATCAGTAACCAAAGTTTTAATCGTATTAAGATAAGTCCACAATGCCATTGTTTTTCATAAAGTACCTAACGCTAAAAATTTCACCTTAATTTATAATGACATATATTACCCTTACATAATTCAATTTAAAAATAACATCATATGGATAAATGACATCATATTTGAATATATCAATAAACCATCATATTTACAAATGACAAGATATAACAATTACAATATTTTAAAGTGACATTATTGAAACCATCATATTTACAAATGGCAAGATATAACAATTACAATACTTTAAATGACATTATTTAATAACAGTATTTAAAAGGGGCCCTACATAAAGATATTTAAAATGTCACATCTAAAATATCAACATTAAAGGACAAAAGTAACATCCTAATTAAATTATCGGTCCCTAATGTCAATATGAAATAACCTCACAATTAAATAACATCAAATATACAAGTGACTTCATATTGAAAATTCCCAATACCTTCACCTATTTCAAGTATCAAATTTAGGAAGGACAATACATGAAGAGCCATATATATATATATATATATATATATATATATATTTAAATGACAAAATTTAGAAGGACAATAATTAATAGGATCCATTTTAAAACACCATAGTTAAAAATAACATCATTGAAAAGGTTTGTTATCTGAAATTCGCAACCTTCAAGGATCATATAAGGTAACACCATATGTATAAACTTGGCAACGATATAACCTCAAATTAAAAAGACATTACATATATATATCTCTAACCGAAATTTAAATGACAAATTGAACCAAAAATTATATCGGAATATTAAAACCATAATGGTAAATGCTAATATTAAAACCTAAAAATTACAGCTATGATTTCAACCAAAACTATAACGACAATCAACCATATTGAACCGGCAAGAGAGACACCCTAGAATTTAATGATAAAGGGATGCGCCAGGTTTGGTTAGACATGATTGGGTTGCCTGCGGTTGAGAGCTGGCACCTACGCCACTCGGCGAACTTGACAGAGGTGATTCAAGGCATGCTGCAGAAGGGATGTTCCCAGGAAACGCGCGGGCAAGGCACGCGCAGAAGGGATGATGCCCATACATCATGGAAACAACAAAAGGCTGCCGAGAAACGTAGGTATTATATTCACCCATTCTGAACGCACACAGGATCAAACGCAGACCCAAAAATAGAAAAAAAAAATGCAGGCTCCAATACATAAAAATAAATGGAATGAAATTCAGATTGCATTCAGTCGGCAATTAGATTGCACTTACCATTAATCACGCAGACCACAGTGAACAAACGAATTGTAATAAAACGTAGACCCAATAGATGAAAAGAAATGTCAAGAGATTCAGATTGGCATTTAGATTGCCATTAGATTGCACTTACCGTTAACCACGCAGACCACAGTGGGCAAACGAATGTAATAAAAGCAGACCCCAATAGATGGAAAGAAATGTAATAGAATGCGGATTGGCACATAGATTGCAAGTAGATCGGGTTTTTACCATTGAACGCAGTCCCCAAAAATAACGCAGGAAACCACATGGGGAAAGCCCGAATGCCTTGCAGTACCGAACTTGACACTCTACTCAGCGAAAATTGCAATGATTGCGAAAACGAAATGCCCAATGCTGGTACATGAACGAACATCATTCCTTTAGCACATTCAGTCACAGTAAAAATGCAATGCAAAGAGTGTACAGGACGCAGTAATGAAAAGGGGCGAAATGCCAACGTTGACAGGAACGTATAATCTTTTCCCTCGGCTAGTTTTGCAGGAACGCAAATTCATAAAACGATTACATAGGAATGCAATAATGAAAATGAATGCCAACGATTTTATAGGAATGCAAAAAGAAAAACGAGATGCCCGACGATTTTACGACCTTCGTGATCAATAAACAACAATAACATTCAATTACCAGAATGGATCAGATCCCTTGGGGTCAATAAACAAAAACGAAAGGAATTCAAGGCCCCATATCTCAGTAAACGCAGGTCATTAACCCATTTGAAACGCAGAAAAAAAAACGCCCAAAATATCGATAAAAACGCAGAACATTAAAGCATTTTAAAACGTAGATCATTCCAGAATACAAACAATTTCCTTTTCAGAAAAATTCCAGATTGCAGGGATAACTAATAAAGACGAATTATCGGAACACAATGATAGCAAATTCAGAACATCTACCCCAACCAAGGGTTTCCAGAACAATAACGCTGCAGCATACAAAAATGAACCACACTAGCTGAAGCAACATCTTACAAAAATACATCATTCGCCTAAGAGGATAACTAGGTAGTATACTCTACTAGAAATAAAATCATACCGTTGCCTCACGCCCACTTCGGAAGACGTCCCGCGCTCCGTGCCGCGTCCCACGCTCCTTGCCACTCCCGTTCGCCGACCACAGAAATCTCACCGGTACCTCCCAGCCAATCGCTAGGGGTACTCTGCTTCCCCCTTAGCCCCCCGAGCCGCAAAGGGGCCACACAAGATCCAGAGATAAGACTAGCTTCTCAGCTCGCCTCCAAGGTTGAGCTACCACTCAATACAATTGAGATAAACCCAACTCCTCACAAGAAATCCGTCAAGCCACAATCTGGCAGCGTAACGTTACACTCATCGTTCCCCCCTCCTTCCTTCTTTTCCCCTTCTTTTATCGAAATTTGAGACCCACCTACTTTCCTAAATCATTATTAACTAAATTTTTATGACAACCTCTAAAAATTCACTGCCGTCCAAGTGTCACTAATCCCCATGGTTCTCCAAAAATTCATTTCTTTTTAATAATTAAAAGACTCAATTCCCTCACCCCCCCTTTAAACGCTCCTAAAATTACTCCTAGGGCTCCTAGATCCCCTCTCAAGATTTTAATAACTTTCCTAAAATGAAGTTTCTGATTTTTAGTAACCCCTTAAATGCTGATTCCTTTTCTCTTTTTACCCTATGTATCCTACTTTCCAATATTAAGTTTCCTTATTTCTAT
>JZKD02S1259142.1:526331-548725 GCA_000966675.3 Picea glauca
TGGTCGGCAAGCTATCGTCAGCCTGCATCATCAACCATCATGTCAGATCATGTCAACAACATATCATAAAATCAATAGCATATCATCAAAACAAAGAAATATCACTGTAAATGAAGCAACCCAAATAGCCCACTCCCTGACTCAATCCGAAGTCCAAGGGAGTTCCATCGATGCCTTTGCATCCTCAAGGTATGAAACCCTGCACACTCAATGGAATTGAGTCAGCAGCACCTGTCTACATCAAGTAGTAGAAACATCCTGTCATCTAACTTAACGCATCATAATGAAGGAAAAAGTTTTATCATCATAAAAATCCAGATCACTTGCGAGCAAGTGTCCTCAAAGAATAAGTTTTGTAAGTGCACCAGAGCGGGATGTTACAGATATATTGTAAACAACATGTCTCTCATTGTTATTAACAAACATAAAGAAAAAGTAAACTGAAATAATAGATCCAAGCTAGATCTATTATTCTAACACTAGGAAGAAGTGTAGAATGGTATAGCCAAGCTAGATATAAGATTATAGCACTAGGAAGAAGTATATAATGGTATTGTTTTTTCTTTGTTATGCAAGATGTAGGTTGTAGAAGCTGTAGATGGAACTTTAGGATTGCAAAAACCATGATATGCTAAGGACAACCTTCAAGAAAAAGGTAAGGCATTCTCCCAATCCCTTATGTGTGATATTATCTCTTGTTTCTAGGAGAACCATAGGAAATATAGGCCATTCCTATCTAGGATTTCTAGGCCAATCCTAGGGAGATATTACTAATATGTTCCATGAGATTCCTATGAGAAAAAATCCCATAATAGATTGGTGAATCCACCAGGGAAGAATTCTTCTCTAATGAAGTCTCTTTTCCTACCTTTTCATATGTTTTATGATTTTCATGTTATTGGCTCTCATTCAGTGATTTAGAGCTCAAAACCAATAGATATGAGAGATCTAATATATATATGGAAGATTCAGAACCCACATTTCCTCAAAACAAATTTTTTCTAGGCTTTGCTTGTTTCTATACAGGTGTCTTGCAAGGAACCCACTCTTGTTGATAGGACTATGTCCGACAAGGCCTTGTCAAAAATATAATTTTGTAGTGTAAAACCCAGGTTTTTTAGATTAGGACATCCTCTGAGTGTGTGGGGTTTGACAACAATCTGTTTGGGTCTAGTTTTCCTTTGTTTCAGAGTGTAACTATCACATAGATAATTTTTCATGTTTCTCTTGAAAGAATTTGTGTGGATTGTTTGTCATTTTTTGGAAATTTTCTCTTGTTGTTTGATATTTCTAGTGAAGTTGGGCCGGGAATCCAACAAATATGAAGAGACCTAGTTGTTTTTGTCATTGGTTGTGTGTTTACCCTACTATGACCTTTGTTCATCATTAGATCTACCCTCCTAGGAAAGTCTTTGGGTGTGATTCCTGTAATGACATTAGAGTAAGCAGATATCGCATGATTCCTAATATCCTATAATTCTTTTTCTTGTTGTTTGTTTCCGGTTCCTTTTTTGGATTTGTCTTTCTTATTGAGATCAAGAATTATTTACATTGAAAATTGGAAAAAACATTAAAAATCCAGAAATATTTTTTGCATGCTTAGTCTGATTTTGACGCATTAGTGTTTTAAGGTAATTAGAATAATTAGTTGGTTTCATATTAGCTTTGTTTGTTGGTTTCTTAGTGTGTTTGGGGATCTATTTGTTAAATTGGAAAATGAAAGGAAAATTTATATCCCTCCCACAACTAGGATTCAATGAATTGAAAATTTTGCATTTGCATCTTTCCATTGCTTGGCTGGTTCAAGAGTCCTCTTATCATTAAAAGATTCATCCATTACCTTTGGACCTAAGAAATAACCTCTAAAAAGAAGAACTTAATCCAAAATTAATTAGACATTTTTATTTTATAGAAAACCAACATTAGATAGGTTTAGGGAATTGGATTAGGATTGGAGAGTAAACTCTCCAAGGCCACAAAACTGAACCTAGAATTCATTAAAAAGTCTGAAAACCAATTCTTACAACTAGTGTATCACGACGCTTCTCTAACACAAGAGTCAAGAACAAGGTCACATCGAGGAAAGTAAGGATATTTCCCCTCTCTTCTTGTTTTGTTGTTTGAGATATCACTTTTATTGTTACATATACAGGGGTTATGTTGGTTAAGACCTTTAGATCTTTGGGCTTAGTTACCCTTCTCTTATGTGTCATTGGACTTATGACTATTTGCGTAACAATTGATTGTTAGGTGGTAGATTTAGTGACCTTTCCTAGGGAGCTATATAGGTGACTATAGGTGGGACGATCCTGTGGTACCTAGGGCATAAGTTCATTCACTATATCATTCCCCCTAAAGGGTTCCTTCCTTAATAAAGGGTACTTGCATTGGTCAGGGATATTTAACATAGATCCTTGTAACTTCTCGTCACACCTTCTCTAGATAATCTTGTGGGGGAATTGACCCCCCCATAGGGTTGGTTTTCGGAAGGTCATTTGATCCAATTTATTTGCTTGTTGTCTCCCTAGATTTGATTAAGGGTTTTCTCTTTGAGTCTGATTCTAGGTCGGACATAGGTTGATTTGTGTCTTTTGGTAACATAGGCTATTTACTGTGGCTAAATTACCATGCCAGTCCCATTGATTAAAAGGAATTTAAAGGGTATTATTTTTGTTTTGATAAAGATGGCTTGGTTGAGGTAGAAGTGGTTGACGAACTCCCTCCACCCAAATTCAATCCACCTTTAACTCAACCTGACGCCCCTATACTAGTCCAAGTAAGGGAAATTTTCAGTGAGCCTTTCTCTTTGTTCAGTCATCCTCCTACCATGTATAGACCCTTGTCTCATCCACTGTAGCATATCCTAAATACCATCATCAAGTGGGATGGGGGGAAACCCATTCATGTCCAAATTACCACCTCTTAGCTCCATTGGACCTACAACATCCAAACCTTTTTTTTTTTTTATTCAGTTCCTCCATCTAGGAGATATCAGTTTTGTTGTCAAATACATTTGTATATATCCATAATGTATCAATGCCCATCCCTTAAATTACCACTTCCATATTCTTTTATAGTGGGGGGATGATATTTGGTTTCCTCATGGGAAGTGGAGCTCCTTCCACTTCCGCCAATCCAATGAGTGGCTCAACATCATCAAGTGTGGGTGGAGTATGCCTAATGGTTTTTTGGGTGTTCCTAGTTAGTCTAGGAGCAGCGTTACTTCTGGAGGAATTAATTTTGCATGGGTTAAAACACCTTTCCCTCGAGGCACATCCCTTGGGGGAAATTGTGGTTTTCCCTTTGTCAACACATCTGGTCCTGGAGATTTCTTTCCTAGGATTAAATTTGGGAACATGTTTCTTGGAGGGTCCACATTCCTCCCTAGGGAAAATCCCCTTGGGAGAATTTTTGGTCATCAGAGGAGTCATGGTCCTAGAAATGCCACTATTCCTAGGGGCACTCCCTCTCCAAAATCCCCTAAACCATCCAACAATAAAAATGTAGGGGGACCACATGGTCCATATGGGATACGAAATACTTCTCCTCCCTCCCAATCTTCATTCATACCATTACCTTTCCTCACAACGCTCGATTTACCCAATTTTTCACTGTTAACGAATGAACCTATATCACATGACCCCTCATGTCTGATATTTCCATCCAAGATACCATCAAACATTCCTAAGTTTGACGGAAATTTGGGAGAGGACCCCTCTACACACATCATGACTTACCACTTTTGGTGTTCATCCAACTCATTGATGGATGATAGTGTAAGGTTGCATCTTTTCCAGACATCTTTGACTAGATCCTCCTACAAATGGTACATTGAACTTAATGGTGGTTCTTTTATAAGATTTAACAACATGGATATGAAAATTTTAATGCACTACCAATTTACTATTTAGTACAAGAAATGAATGGAGCTTATTGACTTCACTGCATGAAGACAATGCCAACCACATATTCGATCATATACATGAGTGGAGGAGATGGTGTAGGATGATTAATACTCAAATTCCGAACAAGCTCCTTACATAGTGGTTTACCAAGTTCCTCTTATGACCCATTACTAGGGATGTAGCTATGGTTGGGGTGACCATAAAGGAGAAATCCATTTTAAGTGCCCAACATTTGGGCTTGATCTATTCTTAGTAGGGTTCTCTATATGAAATCATCCCAAATGATCCTCACCTATCAACTGATCCATGAAAACCCAACCCATGACCACATTCCGATGGTATGGTTGGTTCTTTTTCACATTCTTCTATGAACAAGTTAGTTGATCATATGGGTCAAATTTCCATTAAGTTTCACTCATCAATTGCTGGCACTAATTCTCAAACTATTGTGGTCCCTTCTCAAACCTCCGAGGTGAATTTAGTGCAGTCCACACAAACAAATAATCCTTAGCAACCTGGAGGTAAGAAAAAGAGGAAAAAGAAGAATAGTTACAATAATGAGAAAGGGACTGCCTCCACATAAAACACCAAGGATGGAGGAACTAAGGAGAAATGAAAGAGTTAGTTTCCCTGCATGGTTTGTGGGGAGGACCATCCTACTCAACAATGTCCTTATAGGGATGCAATCCATTGATTTTTGGCACAATAATAGGCCCCCAGTAGCCTACTGTCATAACCCAACCTTCCCCCCCTCAACCTTAGAATATGGTTGCCAAAAATCCTTCCCCTCCACAAGGGGAAATGGAAAGTACCCCTCACCAAGAGGTCTCTTCCAAAAATACTTCTATGTTTATGTGTGACCACACGCTCAACCTGTAGACTCGAAACTAGAAATATGACATTCCTAAGGCTTACCATGCTTCCCTAGAAGAATCATCTTCTTCCCAACTTGGTGGTTGTCTTCAGATAGAGAATTCATCATTTGACGCACCTCTCCCCCCAAGGGGAGTTCTTCATTGTACTACACATAATATCAATACACGGGTCACCCACAATTACAATATTGTCGAGGACTTGGTTGAGGCACCTTGTGTCATGTTAGCGTTTGAATTTCTCCAAAGTTTCCCCACGTAGAGGAAAGACTTGTTTTCTTCGATAGGTGAGGTTGATCCCTCAGATTTGAGATTGATAACCTTTGAGAACAGTTAGGTTACTCATCGAATGTCCCATCAGGTAGGCTATAATATCATAGTGCGATTGTTGGGGAAAAACATTTACTGGTAGTTTTGGATGAAGGATCATCGACTTGCATCATGTCCATTTATTATTGGAAGGCCCTTATATCTCCTAAGCTCCACACATCTACAACAATATCAAAATCATTTTATGGGCACATGTTTCATCCTCATGACATAATAACCACCTTATCCATCAACTTAGGTGGTAATACTATCTTTGTTTATGTGGAGGTTATAGACAAACCTCTTGAGTATAATCTGTTACTCGGTTGCACTTAGTTCTATGAGATGAATTTCATTGTCTTGTCGGTTTTTGGGGTCTTATGATTCCCTCATCAGGGGAAAATTGTTACGATTGATAAACTCACATTCTATACCCCATACTTTGGTTCCAATGTGGGGTCAAATATACCCTTTGTTGATGATACCACATAGTATTTTGTTACTATATTTACTGGGATGTTTAAATATACTTCACTCATGGGAATTTTTTCCATTCCTCCATAATATCCCACAACAAACATTACTGCTATCAACATGATTTTCTTATCTACTAGTGGATCCCTTAGTTCTTTTGATCCTTGGGTGGTACCTCGTCCTAAGGATGTTGATTCATATAAAGCATCCATGCCTCTCACCGTGGTTGAGATTCTCGATCCAAAAATCTCATTAGCATCCACTAATACTGGTCAACACCTCCATCCTCATATGGATTTTGATCTACCTACTCCACCCAAATAGGTTGTTGACTCTCCAAGTTCACATGACTCCCTTGATTTTGAGCTTCCTTCAGAAAAGGCCATCTTGGAAGTCATGGCTGCCACAGATAATCCCAGGGAATATGAGAATCATCTAGAATACATTCTCTCTAGTTTGGAAACCATGAGAGTTAGAATTATGAGATTCAATTTAGGATTGGGGGAATTTACTAAGGCATCTAGTGAGACTCCTAGTCTTAACCCATTTCTTCCTTGGATATCTTTTTCAAAACTTGCCACCAGATTTTCTACTTCCCCTTCCTTTGAAGATTCATTATTCATACTTCATGTCTTGATGGATCCTATCAAGGATCTTTCATAGCTCATAAAACCACTGATGATGAGTATCTTCAGCTGCAGACATTCATTCCGATGTGCCGTAGTTATTTGTACATAGGTGTGTTTAGTTTGTCTTTGGAGTGGTGTGGTTTTTATTTTACGAGCATGCTAATTGTATAAATTATCTACTTATCATGCTTATTCTTTATTTGCAGATGTCATCATCCTCCTTAGTCTATGTGGGATAGGCTGATGGTGCCAACCATAGGACCCGAAACATTTCTTTCGCTTCTTGGATGATCTTCTCGCTCTTGATGAGCTTGTGAGTTCAATAGGTGTCTACCTTGGTCCTACAACCAATAATAATGTATAATATAGTTTCATAATCAAACTATTATCCTAATCACTTTCCCTTGGCATTTGTCATCTAGTCGTTAGATTGGACTCCGAGCTTGTGGTCTCATAATTGAATCACATATAGTGTCAGACATCCCAAAAATTTTCATAGGTATTTGAGGGTATTCCTTCTTGAACATTATTTTGCACATATCTAGTATTTCCACATCCCAAGAAGATCTAATGCATTGGTTCATTTATTATCTAACTATGTGTTAGATTGGAATTTGTCTCATTAAAATTACTCTTTTAAGCATGGATGTACATACAACATGGGGTAATAGTCACATCATTTACACAACCATAGGTAGCATCTGAGACAAAACATGTATATATATATATTTATATTAGAAAATTATGGTTACATCCTTCAAAATGAGATGCATATACCAAAATTGGGGTTGTACTGGCCTACTGATACATATAGGTGCCGAATGGATAATACATAAAGTATAGTAAAAAATAGGGTGCCATGGGCCACTTAGTCTTGATGTTCATGGTATCACACCATTGCCCGAAAAAACTTCCATATAAGTTGGCGAAAGGGTCTATAAAAACCCTTAGTGTGTCTACACATATGCACGGTACATCACTCTTTGGTGTGGGGGGGAATCCCATGGTCATCCCCTACAATTTATTCTGGATGTGCCTTATTTCTTCATTGCTACCAACCGTATTCCCTCTTGATGATTCCTCATTGTTGCTCCAATGATGATCTCAACCCCACCCCTCTGGATGCTCCAGTCCTACATATACATAAACAAACCATTGTGTTTCAGTGTGCATCTTCCCCCCAAAAATGGAAATATGACAAAATTCAAAAACACTTACCTATGGGGCTCCATGCTTTGCCTTGGAGAAGTGGCATCCTTGGTTCATGATGAAAGTCCATCCCTGCATATGGGGAATCCTTAATGCTCACAATATATTATTTCCAATAGCTGGAAAACCCAATCCCATAATGATATTGATGTTGTCCCCATGGTAGCCTTGCCATGAACTCGACCCAAAACACCATTTATGGGTTTAAAGGAATTGGATGACATATCAGTATCTAAGGTGACAACTGGGGAACTCACTCCAGGAAATTTGTCACGATAAGGGAGCTATACTCCCTCACACCATTTGAATATTATAGGCTCTAGGCACATTAGAGCCACTTGTATCTTGGCCCTAGAAGCCAAATAATGGGTTATGGAAACCGAAGCCTAGGTAATGCAAACAAAAATGGTATTCAGTGGAAGATCCACAATATCCTATATGGGATTTGGTTGCTCGTCCTATGATCACAAACCCGAAAGTGTTCCTTGATATAATCGTTGATCAAACGATCATCCCCTCCTAATATGTAACCCACTCACCATGGTACACCTCGACGAGAAAACCCAATGAAAAAATAAATGTCATAAATGTCTAGTTGTAGGACCTTCCCATGAATTATTAAGAAATCTTGGTCCGGATCCGAATACCAGACCAACTGGTCTAGTAGTAACTCAAGGGAGCCCAACATTGGACTCTGAAATAACTTTAGGAGCGCACATTCCCAGAGAGCCACCATGGTCATATTTTCCCCTTAGGTACCATAGGCATATGCTTCATGCTACCTTTCCTTCCACTCAATCATCTTCCCTTTGCTACCTACATCCAACACAAGAAAACTGAGACCCATTAGCATGCAATTTACTCATAATATGATTCTCCCACAAAACCCTAGTACCAGGGAAATCAAATGAATGACCCACAAATTATTCCTTGGCCTCATTGGATGCCATAGAGGGGTCACGCAGGGACCTGCGTGACAACCTTAACTTGTGACATGAGGCTTTGCATGACAATGCCAAGGTATTCCATGAGGTAGTCTTGAGCTTGACTTGACACTCTATGCCGTGGCCTTCCAGGCCATGTTTTTCCCCAAAAAACACGAAATCAAAAAAAAGGAAATGAGCAGGGTCTCCTTAGTACTTACCTAGATCACACTTGATGAAAGGTTGAAGACAATTTCCACACTGAGCTCCAAAAACCTACTCTTGTATGATGGATTTCTCCTCAATATCTCCACTCTACTCTCTTGCAAATTGAAGAATGAGTCTTCTCAAAGGTGAGTTCTCTTTTTATAACTTTTTGGGAGCAATAAAATATTAATTTTTCACAATGAGACACAAAAGTGGGTTTTTACTTTTATAGGAGATCATTTTATTTTTATGACATTTTTATTTTAATTGACCATGGATTCCAGTTTACATATGATTGAAACTGTTCCAGGGATTTTTTTTTATGAAGATGGAAACATCCACTATACCTCAGGTATAATTTACTACACTAGCATATAGGGATAAGTTTTCCCCTGCACTTTCCTCTTTGCATTATTAATTGTCCATACTTCTAGAGACATGCCTTAGGTTGAAATCCATCCGATTGTGACCTTAGCTACCCCTTTTGCATGTCGTAACTGGGTTAATAGTGACCACCCTTCATGGGCACCCTATTTAGCACATATATTTTCGTTTTGTGCCAATGTTGAATTTTTTAGTAGACCTAGAAGACCTCCTTTAGCCCCACCATGAATTGAATATTGAACCTCATTTTCCTCTCTTCATATATATCCTAGCCATATCTCATGGGTTTCCCACAAAATTTTGTATGTTTCTTAATAATTTCCTATGCATTTGTCACTGGCGTCATGCCTCCCACCTCTACTCTGCTATTTGCACATATCCCATTGTTGATGGCCAAAATTGACCATATTCAACATTGTGGAAATCACTTGGGCATGGTCCCAATTAGACCCTTTTCCATTTTATATGGTGATCCTGTCTAGTTTTAATGGGTCCAGTTACCCTTACCTAAAATAAATATAAATCTAATATAAACTGCCTTAAACTAACTGAAACAAGGGCTCAACAAAGCCATAGTAATATTTTCTTCACCATATGAATACTTTCAAGTATGTATTACTAAATGGAGATCTAACTAAATATGCAGAAAACAAATGAAAAAAAACTATTCTAACTTGGTACATAGAAAATAGTTCCTAAATACCAAGTGCAATGGTTTAAACATGATGGGGATTAAGCATGATATTTAAAGAGAATATCACATTACATGAGTAGTCTTAATAATTGATATTGTTTAGCTTCTTTCATGTTCTGTTTAGGGAATGAAATGATAAAAGATAAATCACTATAGTAAGGAACCAGTTCTCATTCTTTAGTGATTATTAAATCAATTTATAATGATAAATTCCTGAGTAAAAAGTTACTCATAAATTGATTAAAATGCATAAATAAATCAAGAGATGAATGAAAAATATAAGAAATTATAAGATCAAATAACTAATCAGATAAACAAAAAGTTGCATAAAGAACAATAGTTCCACCATATGCAATCACTGGTATAAATATGCAAAAAAGAAACAGAAGAACAAGATTATATTCAGACAAATAATAGTATCTGAAATGAAATAAAATGAAGAAACCAAGAGTTTCTCCAAGACATCAAGATCTATTGACAGAGAGAAAATCCATAATAGTACGAAGTCTGCTTCTACATAAGAGATTTAAATATCAGAATATCAGAGATTTAAATATCAGAATCCCCTAGATTCAAATCTGAATATTAAGACAATTTATACAAAATAAAATTCCCCTTACAATAGTGCAAAGAGTACCCCTCTTGCAGAAAACTGAAACACCCCCATGGTGGCTCTCAAGATATGATATTTATTCATGATTGCTGAGAAAATGTCTTTTGAAAAATCATCAATATCTCCCAAAATATTCATTTTGTTGAGGAAACTCACCATGTGAAAAGTAAATCTCCCCATTCTGCAAATGGGTTTTCATCCGGTTTGCAAGATTCATTATCGTTTCCATGAAAATGAAGTTGGAAGTTCATCTCCTGGAGATTGGATGCTGCAACAAATATGGGAAATTGTCTCTCAATCTGATAAGGATTCCTCCGACAATATTCACCTTCTGAGAAATTCACCTACATGGAAGGTAAAACATCATGTTATGCAAGTGGGTTTGTGGCCGTTTTGAGATATTCCTCATCGTTTTCTCTAAAATCAATCTAGAAGTTAGCTTCTCACGAACTAACATGAATCTTCAACTCTGTCTTGCCCGAACATTGCGCCCTATGGATATGAATAATTCCAACTAAATGGATTATTTTGGAATATTTGGAAACTAAGGTCCACTTGCATCTCTGTAATGGACACTTGTAAAAAACATGCTAAATTAATAACTAATATTTATTAAAATAGTAGCTACAGAATCCCCAACTTTTAGTTAAGCTAAATCAATTAACAGAGTCAAATCAAACTGATATCACACCTTCTAACCAAGCATAACTTCATACCAAACTGGACCTTATATTTTGGGACTTGGAAATATTTTGCAAATTTCAGAAACTTAACTCCACAAGATTTAATAAACACTCAATTATCAAAAAAATTTAATCAACCCATTGAAATCACAACATTGACTCATAATGAAAACCTAATATTTTAAGGTAAGCCTTAGATGATATGACTAAAATGTTTATATTTCCAAGAGAAAGAATGGACATGGGATATATTAAAAATAAGGAGTCCATTTTACTCAAAATAAAGTTCAAACACCTAAGCTTTCATAATAAAAACCTTGATGATAATTGTGATTAGGAACAAGAGTAGATTCCATGTAGCCAAATCATATTTTAGAACCATATGTTAATTATTGAATGATATAAAAATATTCCTCATAATTATATTTTGAATCAAAGTGAATGTGAGGAATTTACATTAAAACTACTTTCAATCATTAATCAAGTTGTTTTGGTATAATAATATCTAGTGGAAACCAATCCAATCACCTAAATGGAAAGATATTTACATGGTTATATTAAAACTTAAATAAGAAATCTAGAAAAATCAAATATAACTTGGGAAAATCCATAATAAAATCAAAAGGGACCCTAATTTTCAATCAACCATAGAAGAAAATGTGCCAAAAATGTTGATGAACAGAGTTGAATATGACCAACATTTGCGAAATCACCCTATTAGGGCCCCAATAACACCCTTTTCCATTTGGGATGATGATTTTGATTCAGATGAGGGTTTGGTAACCTCTTATGAATTGCTCCTTGAAAGGAGACTTTCCTTGTAGCTTTTTTAAATAAAAAATAAATGCAATAAAAACTAGAATACAACAACAAAAGGAAAGAAACCTATCCTAATTGAGAAAGAGAGCAGTCTCTCCCTCGACCAAGAGCAAGATGAAAATACTAATATTGGATTCAAAATAATATGTACTCTTGCATTATTGAATTAGTTCAATTGATAAAAGGAATAGTTAAAAAAAAGAATAAATGTATAATCAACTAATACACATAAAATTCCTTGAATCCAACATGCAAGTCTGATCTAACTCTGAACCACTATGAAAGTATATCTTTTCATAAGCTTAAAGTAATCATGCATTGTAAAACATTAACAAAAGTGTTAAGGTCAAATAAAACACATTGATTTAGAATAGAGATAAAATCAAAATTGAATAAAGGAAAGCACATCAACCAACCCTCAAATTATACAACAATGCATAAAAACGAGTGTCTGATTACGAGCTCTAGAACATGAAAGAATGGTTCATGATAGCACGAGTTCCTACAATCTCCAACATATGTAACCATCCTCCCAAACCTCCATTTAGGATCTCAAGATATGATATTTAAGCATTACAATGATCCTTCTAGATCCAAAATCACGTGCCTAATTTTGTCTATACTAAGTGCAACCATACATATTCATGAAAAATTTAGAAATCAGGTTCTATATGATTTCTGAGAAAATTCCTTTTGAATAATCGAGCATATCTCTCATAATTTTCCATTTTTGAGGAAACAACCCACATGAGAGGTAAATTGTCCTGTTATGCACGTTTTGTTTTGGCCATTTTGCGAGATCCCTCACCGTTGGCTCAGAATTGAAGTTGGAAGTTCACCTCCTGTGAACTAAAGATAATTCTTAACTTTTCTTTGCCTAAGTATTTAGACCCGCGGAGATATGAAATTCCAACTGAATGTATTATTTTGGCATATTTGGAAACTGAAGTTCAATTACATCTATGTAATGGACACTTGTAACAAAATCAAATTAAATTAATAACCAATATTTATTAAAAAAGTAGCTACAAAATCTTCATCTCTTAGTTAAGAAAAAATCAATTAATAGAATCAAATCAAATTCATATCACACCTTCTAAATAAGCATAACTACGTACCAAACTGGACATTATATTTTGGGATTTGGGGATATTTTGCAAATTTGAGGAAATTAACTCCATAAGATTTAATAATCACTCAATTGTCGGAAAATTTAAATCAAACAATTGAAATCACAACATTCACTCATATTGAAAATATGATCTTTAAGGTAATCCTTAGATGATATGGCTAAGATTTTTATATTTCCAAGAGAAAGAATGGATATGACGTATATTAAATATAGAGAGTCCATTTTACTAAAAATAAAATTCAAACACCTAAACTTAAAAATATTGATAATAATTGCAATTAAGAATGTGACTAGATTCCATGTAGTCAAACCATATTTTAGAATCATATGTTAATTATTGAATGATAATAAAAATATTCCTCATAACTATGTTTTGAATCAAAGTGAATGTCAAGAATTCACATTAAAAATAATTTCAATAATTAATCAAGTTGTTGTGGTATAATGATGTCTAGTGGAAACCAATCCAATCACCTAAATGGAAAAAAATTTACATGGTTATATTGAAACTTAAATAAGAAATCCAAAGAAATCAAAGGTAAAGGGAAAATCCATAATAAGATCAAATTGGGTCCCCTTTAATTTTATAAAAAATTAAGGGGAGTTGTTGTTTGCCACAACAATTCGCGACATGCTGGGAGAACCAATTATCTCTATTCATGAAAAAAAAAATTAAGAGAAAGAAGGTTAGATCACATAAAGAAGAAAATCCATGAATTTGAAATATCAATGATAACTTCCTTTTGATTACTTTTAAAGATAAGAAAAATATGCTTGTACTCATACTTATTCACTTGGTCTTTTTAGAGGGAACATGGTTTAATAAAAAAATTATGTTTCAATGGGAATAATAATATTTTCATTTGATTATTAAGTAGAGTTTACTTAACATAAGTTAATACAATCAGTTCAACTCATCTTTCTTTTACTCGTCATCTCTTCACTGCCAATGGGCGTCCATATCCCTGGCGAATTTTCCTTGATAGAATGTATGCATTGCCCCACTACCCTGAGTGTCCATAGCCCCAATGGAGTTTTATACACTTCCCACACCTTTTGTTGCTTTCAACTTCCTATATAGTTAATCAATTAATCGCCTTTTTATAAAAATGTTTGAGATCGCAATTTGCAATGGAAAATAGGAAGTGGGGTGATATTGAAAGTCATTTTGATATATTTCACTTCATAGGGTAAACTTAAGCCTTTAATCTTGAGATTTTCTATTCTCGTTGTATTGATTTCATTTATGTAAAGAGAGATTAGCTTTGAAAAGACAAGGTTTCAAAGTACTTTCTTATGTAAATCTTCTTGGAAAAGATGAATTAATCATAAAAGGAACTGTTATCATGATAAACTAATATAAATAATAAATTTTCTATCTTCATGCAATCCAATAATAATAATTCTCTTTCATTAAGGATGCATAAACATGAGATATATAGTAGACAACATGTCTCTCATTGTTATTAGCAAACATAAAGAAAAAGTAAAACGAAATAAACAAAAAATATAAGCAATGAATATTTACAAGAGCTATTTACATATTTACAAAAGGATGAATGAAAAATAAAAATGACATCAAATGGATATAAGCTCTGAAAATAACAAGATCCCAACAAAGCATAATGTGTAAACTAATATTGTAATCTATCACTGTTAAAAAATAGAAAAGAAAAATTAGATTATGAGGGATATGATAATTTGTAAACTTGAATTTGATCCCTATTAAATCTATTAAATTGTTTTTCACTTTAGTACGTCCTTTCATTTAAATTAAGATTGTGAAAGATACAAAATTACTCAACCAATGTATGAGATATTGTTAATCGAGTTGTTTATTAGAAACAAACAACATAAAGTAATTCTAATATAAATCTTGAACTAAAAGTATAGTTATGGCATCAACATGGAAATAGGAAAGGCACATTAATTAAGTTACACATTAAAAAATTTTCAAAATAAAAAGTGATGTGTAACTACAAATTATTTCTCTCTTAAAATGTTTTTTTCTTCATAATCTTAGAACTTAATTCTACCAAACATTTTACATCAAAGTTCTTATAATATTAACTGATAAGAGCTAAAGAAAGAACCTGAAAGAAATGTTTAATGAATGTGATGATGGGTAAAATGGAAAATAACCAGGAGATAAAATAGGTAAATTAAACTTCCCTGAATGCATTTGGATGTTGACTTGCCTCTCTCTTAGGATTGACATGTTATTTTATAACTACATTATTCAAAATAAATGTAATCTATTTATGAAAAGAAGCAATCAAACTACACTACTTCTAAACTTATTATAATATACTTTGACAATAAAAACTATGTAAAATCAAACTTCCAATTAAGCCATTCATGTTGTTTTAGACCTGCAAACATATATACATAAAAAATTAGAAACAATAAATGAAAGAGTAAAGAAAAAGTTAAAATTTCTAACCCTGTATCAAACATGTGCAAGAGGAGAATAAAAATATTTACAGGAAATCCTTCATGAAAATATTTCTCTAAACAAACCTCTATTTTATCATGATATATACAATGAGTAATGAAGAAAAGTTGAAAGGAATCTACAAATGAGTGATGATCATGTGAAAAATTGTTGTGAAGAATATCTTGTGAAAAATTCTTGATATGATTTTTTTCTGATCTAGGTGGATATCGATGGCCACCCATCTATTCCAACTGGATCAAAACAGTTTGTTGGCAACTTACTATTTTTAGTAGTTTTTTGGTTCCCAAACTTCCGGGGCCATTTTGAGGGCCTAAATTAACTTTTTTTTGTGATTAGGAACCAGAATGCTACAGAGGCTTTGATTAAGCCCCCAAAATGAATCTCCTCATCGATACCTTTCCAAAAAGATATCGTGTGCCCCAGATGAAGATCATATGCCAAAGTTATGCCCCCAGGAAGTTGATACACCAATCTACCCAAAACAAGGTCCACAAAACTGTTGGATTTTCATCTTCTGGGGTTAGGGTTTTGTATTTTCTTTATGTTAAAAATGCCTTTGGAGTGTCATTGTAACAATCATATTCTTGTGAATGTGATTAGACATCACATCGTTTCTCATAGATAATATTCCACCATTCTAGCGAGTCTTTCACTCTGTATTTTTACAATTTTGTACATTTCGCTCATTAATAGAAATTGTGTATTACTGTATCTCTATGTTTATGGTTATATATTTGATAAATCTCTGTACATTTATTTATTATATATATTCTCTCATTTCTTGCCAAAAGTAATCTGTATCAGTGGTATCAAAGCAGGCTTCTCTTGATCATTTTTCAGTGCATGTCCCCGATGAGGTCCAAGTATAGCAAGTTGGGTTGCGAGCTTATCTTTATTGAGTAAAATCGCTCTGACACACCCAAGAAACCCTCCATGGTGGAAGAAAATATGGAGACAAATATTCTATCAATCTGTTTCTTGAGAAATATCTCATGTGATAGAGGGACGAAATGATGGAGAATTTCCCAACATCCTTCAATGCCTACCAATAACAACAGGCACGTCTTCATGAAGCGACCACTTTGCAAGAACCTCTCCTTTCAAGGTACAAGTAAATTTTTATATTCCTGTATTTGAAGGTTAGATAGATGAATATTCCCTAGAAAAATGGTCAAATCTGCTAGAAGGTTATTTCTCTGTTCACAAATTCTCTAACGGGGAAAAGATCACCTTCTCACTCCTTAAGGCTCTCCCCCATGTCAAATATTGATGGGAAACTTATTGTGAGAAAATTTCCATAGAGGATTCTTGAATATATGTAGTCGATCCCACTTGGTACTTTTTTGTGGATGCATTCAAGGAGAAATATTAGCATGATGGTAACTATGACAACCGATACAGGAGATGGACCATGCTGCATCAAGGGAGGGGCCAAACAGTGTCGAATTTCACCAATACCTTCCATACCTTCTGCACAAAGTTGGGTATCAAATATACTGAGTGACATTTGGTTTTGAAATACCGTGGGGCTCTACATAGGTATATATAAACTAAAATGGAGTTTCTGTACATCTCATCATTGGGATCTTCCTATCAACATGCTGTCAAAATCGAACAGAAATTTAGGCACCAGAAAAAATGGGAGTTCGGGTTTGAAAATATGCAACAACCAAAGTATGATAAAGACGACCCTAACAAACAACCTCTAGAAAAGTATTCTAATCCATATGAAAAGAAGAGTCATAGAAATATGAATAAGGACACTAGAAAGTAGTGAGATTTCCACAAAGGCCCTTGGCACAACAATGAAGGATGTTGCTCGAAATAGTCAGTGGTGGTCGAGATCAAAGAAAAAGATTCGAATCCAAATTCAGAATCCGATTCATAAAATAATGGGAGAAGACAAGTCATCGACGTACACCCCACTTCTATTGTCATGACCACAACAATTCAACTAGAAGAACCCACATATCCTGAAGAGGGGGAGTACCTCCTCCATTCATAGATGTGGGTGAAGGAGACCCCGTTGCATTTCATTGTTGATAGTTGAAGCCATAAGAAATTCATCTTAGCAGAGGTCTTCAAACAATTGGGATTATCGACAACACCAAAATCACAACCATACAACATTGGGTTGCTCCACCAGGGACGAGATCTTCGTGTGATCCGGTAGTGTCATTTTTCATACGACATCCATCCCTTCAAGGATGATGTATTATGTGATGTTGCCCCACTGGATGTCTATGATATTCTCTTTAGCTAACCATACATGTGAAAGCACCATGCTATTTATGAGTCTCGTCTCCATAGTGTTATTGTTACTCTGGGGGTCATCTCTACAGGATACCAAAGGTAGTTCTAACTATTGTCTCACCTAAACAGTGTTGCAAGGTAGTATCTCATACTAAAAAATTCAACTTCTTCATTGTCTGTTCAAAAGGTGAACAAAAGGACATTGAAACCATTGCAGCCTTAGTCCAAGAACCTTCTATCCAACATAATCATTTTGACAATATTGAATTAAAGTGAAAATATTCCTTCTGCACACAGTCATCTCATCAGGTTCTCAACAACCACCCACAAACCAAGAAACACAACTTCTCCAGCAAGGAAAGAAACTCACCAAGGGTTAGATTCAACAAGCACTTTACACTCTAAGGAGGAGGATTGATCTAGGTGGATATTGGTGGCCACCCATCTATTTCAACTGGCTAAAAACAATTTGTTGGCAACTTCCGCTGTTTAGCAATGTTTTGGTTCCTAAACTTCCGAGGCCATTTTGAGGGCCTAAATGATTTTTTTTCATGATTGAGAACCTTAATGATAGCCAAAATCTCTGATTGAGCCCCCAAAATGAACCTCCTCATTGATACCTATCCAATGAGCTATCGTTCACCCCCCAAAAAGATTGTATGCCAAAGTTATGCCCCCAGAAATTTGATACATCAAACTATCCAAAACAAGGTCCACAAAACTATTGACGTTTCATCTTCCGGTTTTAGGGTTTTGTATTTTATTTATGTTAAAAAGGCCTTTGGAGCCTCATTGTAACAATCATATTCTTGCGAATGTGAGTAGTCGTCACATCTCTTCTCAGAGATAAGCTGCCACCATTCTATCAAGTCTTTCACTCTGTATTTCTACAGTTTTGTATATTTTTCTCATTAATATAAATTGTGTATTATTGTATCTCTGTGTTTAGGGTTATATATATGATAAATATATATTATATTATTGGATATATGAGATATCTCTCTACATTTATTTATTATATTTCCACTCTCATTTCATGTCGAAAATAACCCGGATCAGTTTCAGAGAACATAGCAAGAAAAGAAGAACCTGACATAACTATCAGTTGCAACTGAAGTGTCCCATGTTCTTGATGATTTTCTCTGAACTTGAAATTCAAATAATTAACTTATGATAAGTCAATAAGATCAAATGAAGTGTATAAATTATCATCATGCCTTGATGTTGATTAATTGGGTTGGTTGTCATTGATGTCAACCCTTGGAGAGCGATATTATAGATTGACGTCAATGCTTGGAGAAGTCTGGTAGCTAATTTTGGTAGCATAAAGGCATGGGTAAGGGACCCAAGTCTGTTTGAGGTATAAAGGAATTAATATCAGTGAATTTATAGGTAATATTATTATAGATGGATAATATATGTCATGCATTTTTTGGTGATATGTGGAATGTCACATAACTCCTCACGGTTAGAGAGTTATGACCATATGAAGTTGAAGAACCCTCATGAGTTATCTAGAAGCCCTTATAAGGTTAAATAAGTCAATTATTCTAGAAGCTCCTAGAAGGAGTGTACTAGTCAAATTGATGGTAACTATGATTCAATAATGGGTATAGTTGTTGCATCAATAAATAAATTAAATAATAAAGTGGTTGCAACAATATGTTAGTTAAGGGAAACTAAGTTATGAATTGAATAATTATAGAAAAGTTAGTTGCAACAAGAAGTTGCGAGAAAAGATAAATTATTTAAATAATAAAGTAGTCAAAGTGGTTGCAAAGAGAAATTATTTAAATAATAAAGTGTTTGCAAAAAGAAATGGCGAGTTTGGTATTTATGGATAAGTCAAAGTGTTTGTAAAAGAAATTAATCAAATAATAATTTAGTTGCAACTAGAAGTGGAGAATTTACTATTTGTATCAAAGTGAGTTAGAAGTGGACAAGTGGTTAGAAGTGGGTTAGCCCTAAAATAAGGAAAGTGGGTTAAGTTGGTTAGAGGGTAACCCCTCGAGGAAGCGACATGGAAGTATAAATAAGAGAGAAAGACTCTACCATTAACACCTATTGAATATCATTGAATATCTATTTTGTGAAAGGTTATTTGGGCAGGTATTATTGATAGAGAAAAGTGCAGTATAAAAGTGTGGCAGGAAAAGTGTGGCAGAAAAAGTACGGCAGGAAAATCATGGTAGGAAAACTGTAGTAGAAAAAATGCGGCATGAAAAGTGTAGCATACAAATCGTGGAAAGAAAAGTGCGGAAAATTTATCGCGAAAGAAAAAGTGCAGAAAGAAAATCGCGGCAACAAAATGCTACAAGAAGAAAAATGTATGGTTTTCATATGTGCAGTGTTGAATTTATGAATCTGGTTGAGGGCTTTCCTTGTAAATCTGTTGGATGCCCTCTTGGAAGTTTAGGGATTGTTGTAGAGTTGATCTTAGGCATATGTACTAAAGTTTAGTATTGGTTCATGCTTGAGGGATTTTGGTTGAGGTATGTTGCTGAAGTTATTGGTACAGATAGAGGTTGTATAACAGTGAGGTTCTAGCACATGGTTGATGTGATGATTTATGGTATTTGATTTATGGAGAGTGTGGTGCATTGCTAGAGGTATCTTGTTGGTTATGTTGGTGTATGTTATTGATATATGGTAGAGGTATATGATTGGGTACATGGATGAGATACATACTTGAACTACATGGTGATCTTGATACATCTTGTTGAGGCATAGTTTGGTTTGTTGTTGATACATGATTGGTACATGTTGTTGGTTATCTTTGTATAGTATTTATGTACATGGTTGATGTACATGATTGATGTTCATTGTTGGCACATGGTTTGAGTGATATTCTTTTTATTTTGGGTATGAGATCTATGTTATCAAATCTGATATATTGAGGAGAATATTGGTACATGTTGTTGGTTTATTTAGTTTTGTTGGTACATGAAAGGATAGGTGGTTGTAGCCACCTTCTGGTTGTAGCTGAAGAACATAGGAGGTTGTAGCCTCCTTCTAGTGGTAGCTAAATAATTGGGGAGTTGAAGCTTCCCTCAGGTTGTAGCCTAAAAATAAGGGGTCATAGCCTCCTTCCAGTTGCAACTGGAAAACAAAGGAAGTTGGTGCCCCCAATGAATGTAATTCTTAAAGACAGATAAGAAAAAACATTTTGTGGCTTTCTCCCGCATTGGGTTTCCACCTAAAAATATCGATGTACTCTATATATGTATGATTGTTCATTTGTTCATGGTTTTCTTACTCTCCACTTATGTTAAGCCCTAATATTGGCTCATTCCCCTTAATTGGGGAATATTACATTAGTAATGTTATTTTATTTATGTCGGTTTTATTCCACTAGTTGTAATTATACCTCCTAGTTTCCTATATATACCATGAAGACATTTTCATTAAGAATCATCTTGTACTTGGACACTTATGTGGGATAAAAGGAGGTTTCCCCCTTGAAGAGGATTATTATCTAAAATTATCTCTTTTTCAAGGCATTGAGTACTTATTCTGAGGTTTCTCTATGCTATATTGATATTTGGTTCTTAACATATGGTATCAGAGCTCAAGGTCTTCAGGTTTCGCTGCTACATTTAAGACACCTTAAAATTTTTGGTATAACTTTTTTTCTACAATGTTTCAAAAGGAATGGCTTGGTAGATATTTAGTAGACAGATTAAGGTACGTTGGGTTAAAATTTCATCTCCCGAGGCCTTATAATTTTGGAGATACCGCACGTACAGGATAGGGTTTTGGAATCATCCTGAACTGAGTCATTGCGTAAGTTTCTCTATAAAATAAATTCTATAACTTTTCAGACCCTGAACTCCAGAGGATATTCATAGAAATAATTAAGGTATATGTGGTAAATATTTCATCTTCTGGATCATCTTAAATTTGTAGATACACCCTGTGGAAGATAGGGTATCTAACTAGTCCTATTGACTAGTCTCAAGAAGGTGTTCTAGGTAAAAGAATCGTAACTTCTTCCTAGAGTATCCAAATTGAGTGGGACTAGTTTCATTGGATAGTGGATAGTCTGTAGTACATCTGGTATGTGTTTCTGAATTTTATATCAATTATGGTGTGCAAGGCACTCTATACAAGTGAGATCTCTGAGAAAGGCCAAAAATCAACAAGTTGTGGGGAAGTTATCGTAAATTCCACTTGGCACATCCAATTTTTATCAGACCCATGGGATTGCAGAGAAGAAATATCATAGAACTACATAAAATAAATTTTCATACCCAGAAGGGCCGAAACTTGAGAGATACAACAGAACAAATATTGTCTAGAAGAACCACCTCAAAATTAAGGTTCAAAAGTGATACTTGGCCAACATGCCACCCAAAAAGGGAACTTCTACACCAAATAAGCCTCCAGACAATCCTACTTGGACTCTTGATGAAGGTGAAGAAATGCGTAGGGACATAAATGATTTACAAAAGAATATAGTAACAAAATAAGAACTACAAGAGATGGAAGCTAAGTTGGAGGCAAAGATGGATGGTTTAAAAGAGGAGATCATGGAAGTATTGAAAAATTTTGTAACATAGAATACACCTGAAAGTGAAAATGCATCCCATGGAATTCATGATGAGGATACAAGGAAGGTGAATCAAGAATGGAGAAATTCCAACTTTGTGTTGAAGACAAACCACATTCCTAAGATCAATATGAGGAAGTTTGATGGCAAGGACCGAATCACATGAATACTTCAGATGGAGCAATTCTTTGATATACATAATGTGCCACATACACAAAAGGTACGAATTGCTTCTTTATATTTAGAACCCAATCAATTTGTATGGTATCGATGGCTTTGTT
>JZKD02S1259142.1:566611-581849 GCA_000966675.3 Picea glauca
TTCCATGATGGAATTTTGCAACCGCAACATACCCCAAAAAACATCGTTTAGGGCCTCAAAACGGCTCCAGAAGTTCAGGACCCAAAAAACTGCTAAAAATAGTAAATTGCCAAAAATGTCAAAAAACTGTTTTGAGCCAGTTGGAGAAGGTGGGTAGCCACCGATATCCATCTGGATAAAGTGATTTATTCAAGGGTTTACATCAATGAAAACCAACTTTAATCAACAATATCCCCCTTTGGCATTGATGGCACAACTCTGATGCAAAACTAAAATTATGTCATGCAATACTGAAGTCATATCACTCATTCTCCCCGTGGAAACATGCCTCTGTCCTTTGCATCTCTGTGACCATTGCTCCCCCTAGAAGCATGCCTTTGTCCTATGTATATGATGGATCTCTCCCCTTTCCATCTGGGGCTTCTCCCCCTAACTGAATTGTCCTCTTTATGGTGCTTCCTCGTGTACATCTAAGACATATAAGATAAGCATTCCAAAGCATTCATTTTGGAGTAGAAATAACCCAGAGTCTCTGGCAAAGATACTCAAAGGCTTCCCGTTGAAGTGGTTTTGTAAATATGTCTACCACTTGTTCTTTTGTGCCCACATACTCAACTCTAATGTTCTTTTCTACAACCTGCTCCTATAGAAAGTGATACTTGATTGGAATGTGCTTCATCTTGGAGTGAATCACGGGGATCTTTGAGATACTGATGGAACTTGTATTATCACAATAGATTGGAATGGGCTCATCATACTCAACTTGCATATCTGTCATAGTTTGTTTCATTCAAAGAACCTATGTACAACATGATTCTACTGTAAGATACTCTCCCTCGGCTGTAGATAAAGATATTGATGATTGTTTCTTGCTTAACCATGATACTAAACACTCACCCAAGTAGAACGCTGCTCCACTGGTGCTTCATCGGTCATCATTACAACCTTCCCAATCTGCATCTATGTAGGCAATAAGTGATATATCCTTTCCTTTCAGATACCATAATCCAAACTCTTCTGTTCCTTTAAGATATCTGAAAATCCTCTTCACTGCTAATACTTGTGATTCCTTTGGTGCTTCCTGAAATCGTGCCACCTGTTCAACTCCCTGTATTACATCTGGTCTAGATGGTGTCACATATAGTAGTTTGCCAATCATTGACCTGTATTCCCTCTGATCTGTAGACTTTGAATCATCATCTTTGCTCAACTTGAAATTGGTTTGCATGGGAGTGATAATTGGTTTGCAATACTCCATTCCGAACCTCTTTAGCATTTCTATGATATACTTGGTTTGAGAAGTAAAAATTCCTTGGTTGTTTTGACGTATCTGAAAGTCCCAGAAAGAAGGATAGTTTTCCAAGTAACGACATTTCAAATTCATTCTTCATATCCTTTGAAAATTTCTGGCTTAACCTGTCATCATCACTACCAAAAATAATATCATCAACATAAACTTCAATTAATAAAATATTGCCTTGACTTACCTTGATGTAGAGGTTGTTGTCTGCACTTCCTTTTCTGAACCATGCCTACTGTAGATACTTATCCAGTCTAGAGTACCATGCTCTAGGAGCATGTTTTAGACCATACAATGCCTTCTTTAATTTACACACATAATCTACATTCTCTGACAACTTTAGTCCTTCTGGTTGTTCAATATAGATTTCTTCTTCAAGTTCCCCATTCAAAAAAGCTAATTTTACTTCCATCTGATACACTTTAATATTTTTAGAGCATGCATAGGCTAAAAGAAAACAGATTGCTTCCATTATGGAAACTGAGGCAAATGTATCCTCAAAGTCGATTCCTTCAATATGTGCATATCATTTACATACCAATCTAGATTTGTTTCTTATAACCTGTTCCTATTTATTCAATTTATTCCTGAAAACCCATTTTGTGTCGATCACATTTTTATTCTTTGGTCTTGGAACCAATTCTCAAGTGTCATTTTTCTCTATTTGATCCAATTCTTCATCCATGGCCTTATTCCAAAATTCATCCTTGCTAGCTTCTTCAAAACAATTTTGTTCAATTGTAGATAAGAGTGCTATGTGTGTTTGTTCTAGTGAATAGATTCTTCTTCTAGTCTCAATTCCTACATCTTTGTTTCTAATAATCTGATCTGAAGGATGATTCTTCTGTACTCCTCTGCTAGGTGTCTTTGGAGACATTTGTTGAACTTTCTCTTCTATTTCTATCGGATTCTATTCATCTCCTCTTCTACTTCTTTTTCATCTTCTGCTTCTTCTTCAAAAGATTGTTCCATTGACTTATTTTCTTCTTCCTTTGATTCTTGTCTTCCTGTTTCATCAATTGTTACGCTGATTCTTTCCACAACTTTTTTCAATCTAAGAATGTAACACTTGTATGCTTTCCCTGTACTTGAGTAACCAACAAGTACTCCTTTGTCCACACAAGATTCAAACTTTCCCATTCTTCCATCTTCTCTTTTGATGTAGCATTTGCTTCCAAAAACTCTGAAGTGATTCACATTTGCTGGTCTTCCTTTCCATAGCTTATAGGGAGTTTTTTCAGTGTTGTTTTTGAGAATTAATTTATTTTGAATGTGAGTTACTGTATGCACTGCCTGTGTCCAAAATATATCTGTCAATTTGGAATCCATTAGCATTGTTAGAGCCATTTCCTGTATTGTCTTGTTCTTTCTTTCAACAACTCCATTCTATTGAGGTGTCCCAGTAGCATAGAATTGTCTTTTTATTCCATGATTGTTGTAGTAGTCCATAAATTCCTTTGAAGTGAACTCTTCTCCATTATCAGATCTCAAGCATTTGATTTTTGAATCCATTTCATTTTCAACCATTTCCTTGTAGATATTAAAGTTTTCAAAATCTTCTGACTTATTCTTGAGAAATCAAACTGTAGTCATTCTTGTATAATCATCAACTAATAACATAAAGTGTTTCTCACCTTTTAAACCCTTTGTTGTAGTTGTTCCAACTAGATCAGTGTGCACAATTTCTAGTGGTCTTGTCATTGAATATTCCTTTGATTTGAACCTGGTCATTCTTTGCTTTCCTTGTTGACAATGCTTGCATAAAGTGTTGGCTGGTTTCGTGATCTGGGGCATTTCTCTGAATGCTTCTCTTTTTCTCACTTTGATAAGGTTATCAAAATGTATGTGACCCATTCTTTTATGCCATATCCAAATTTTATCTTCCTTTCCTAGACAACACTTTTCATTTCCAATTTCACTTAACACATAAATGTTGCTTGAAGTTCTTACAGCTATAGAAATCAATTTTCTTGAACCTTCCTTTCTTATCTCGCACATTTGTGAATCGAAAGTAACTTTATGACCTTGGTCACACATTTGACTCCCACTTAGAATATTATGTTTCATATCTTCTAGTAGTAGAACATTTTCTACCTTTGTATTCTTGTTCCCAATTCTGAATGTGCCTTTTCCAATTATTTTAGATGAATCATCATTCCCGAAGAATACTGATCCATCTCTTTTCTTTCTTAATGTAAGAAACCTGTCTCTATCACCTGCCATGTGTTTTGAATAGCCATTGTCAACATACCAACCAGGTTTCTTCTACTTAGCTTGTAGAGAGAGTGTGCATTCTTCATTGCTATAATGATTCTTCTTTCTTATCCATGTCCTTTTCTGAGGTTCCTGTCTATTACTGTTGTTATTCTGTTGTTGTTCTCTAGGAGGGACTGTCATTCTGCAATCTTTGGCTATGTGTCCAAAGTTGTTACATTTGTAACATTCCACTTCGGTGCTCAAAGATTCAAACATGTTGTAATTTATTCTCTGTGTTTCACTAGGCCTTCTTGGATAATCCTTTTGTGTACGACTTTCAAATTTGTTTATGTTCCTATTGTTATCTTTGCAATTCAAATCTTTATGTCCAAAATTATTACATGCATAACATAAACCAAAAAATTAGTTTGATACCTAGGAGTTGAATATCTTCTGAAAGGAGGTGTTGTTATGAATCCTTCTTCTTCTTGAGGCCTATCTATTTGTTGTTGATTCTGAAATCTGAATCTTCTCAGTGGAGGAGTGTCCTTGTAATCTTAATTGTATATCTTCCTATCCCCTTTGATTATTTCTGCATAGATTTTTCGATATGTTTCTTTCTCTGTTGTTTTGGAACTTGAGCCATTTTCTGTCTGATTGTATCCAAGTCCAGACTTGTCAAGATGAGATTTTTGACTGCTGATAATGTCATCCAAAACCTTTGAGAAATTCTGCATATTTTTCTTTTGAATATCCTTTCCTAATGTGACAATCTTTGTTTCCAAATTTCCAATGATCCCGTTCTTTTCTTCTAGATGTTCTTTGAGTGCTTCTTATATTCTTTTATCTTCTTCTATTTGAACCTTCAAATTTGTGATGATTTGTTCTAGTTCTTGAGTGTCTCCTTTATTGTCTAGTTCCGCTTGTAGTTTCTCGTTTTTCTTCTTTTCTCTTCTGATAACTTCTATGGAACACATCAATTCTTCTCAGTTGTCAACTTTTGCCTCTTCAATTTCTTCTTTGACTTCTTCATATTCTTCTTCGGCTTCTTCATATTCTTATTCAGACTCTTCTTTATCAAATTCTTCTACTGCCATGAATATAACTCTTCCTGTCTCACTGTCATGGACTTCATCTTCATCTAATGATGAGATGTTTTCTTTGGTGCATAATCTTTTCTTGAAAACTTTCTTTGTAGTTGTTTTGCCTTTATATGTTTGTTTTTCTTTTGAGTAACCTTCATCATTTATCTTTTTCTTATGAGGACATTTGTTAGCAAAATGACCAATACCATCATAATTAAAACAAATTAAAGGAAGCTTACCTCTATACCTACCATCGGTTCCCTTGTTCAGTCTTTTGATGAAGTTGGCCACTTCTTCATCATCTTCCAAGACGTCATTGTTGCTGCTATGTTCTTCTCTTGATTTTCCTTTTTATTTGATCTTTTCGATGCTTTGAAAGCTACTTCTTTTACATCTGGATTTTCTTGTTCAATTCTCATTTCATATGCTGTGAAGATTGCATGCAGTTCATCCATGCTTGTTGATTTTAGATCTAATCATTCTTCTAGTGCTGATATCTCAGGGTCAAATCTCATAGGAAGAGATCTTAGTACCGTTTGAACAATTACAGATTCTTCGATTTCTTCTCCCAACTCTATGAATTCATTCACTGTTTCTTCAACTCTTAAGAAGTAGGTTGCAATATTCTCATCTTCCTTCATTTTTAGTTGTTTGAACCGAACTCTGTAATTTTTAAGTTTCGCTACTTTGAATTTTGTATCTCCTTCATAAATATTTTGAAGCTTGTCCCAAATATCTTTGGCAGATTTACAATGTGCAAATTTAGTGAATATTGTTTCACTAAGACCATTCAAAAGTGCATTTGTAGCTTTGGAATTATTCTGACCAAGTTTCATTGCTTTGTCATTTGTTGGTGGAATTGTTGGTACTGTGTATCCATCTACAATTGACTGCCAAATTTCAAATCCCTATGCTTGTATATATGTCTTCATCCTTATGCTCCAAAAGGCATACTTTTGTCCATCAAAGTGTGGTATTCCATTTTTATATGAGTTGGTACTCTCCATGATCTACCTTTCAATGGTTAAACTGATTTATGAAGGAACCTGCTATACAAATTGGGGCGGTGAATCAGTAATAATGTAATTATAATAATTTTTCTCCAAATAATCCAAGTGTTATATCAATGTAGAATTACTATCCAATAATGAGAAATAAGAAATGAACAACCACACACATACACAGTACACCAGTTTTTTACGTGGAAACCCAAATCGGGAGAAAACCACAAAATGCTTTATCTTATATGTCTTGAAGAATTACATTCATTGGAAGCACCAACTTCCTTTGTTTTCCAGTTGCAACTATAAGGAGGCTCCAACCCCCTAGTTTCTCAGGCTATAAATTGAGAGAACATCCAACTCCCCAATTCTTTGGTTACAACCAAAAGGAGGCTACAACCCCCTATGTTCTTCGGCTACAAATGGAAGGTGGCTACAACCACTTGTTCTTGCTCCGTCCAACCGCCCTGAAGTAGAAGTAGAATGATGGAATCACTGTCAAACTATCACTATGAGATATACCGTGTAAACACTAAACATGTACCAATAAAACTGAACCATGCATCAACTTGTACCTCAACCTGTAATCAACCTATACCATAAACAAGTGCATCAACCATGTGCCAACCTATGCCAAACAATCTGTAATCAACCTATACCATAAATAAGTGCAACCAACCATGTACAAAGTATGTACCAATCATGTTTCAAGTACTCATCAATATGTACCAACATCATCAACTATACACCTCATCAACTACTTGTCTCAACCATGTACCCAACTTGTACCTCAACCAAAATCCCTCATCAATTTCATCATCCAAAAATGATTTGTAACTCTGTAATAGACCTGGTGTATATGATCACATGTTGGCACAAGGGAAGACCCATGGTTCAACTCCAAGAGCACACAAACAAGCCCTAACTATTGGCCCTTTCGGCTACACCTGCGAAGCAGATGCAGTCTCACCTAAAGTAGATATGGGGTGGTTGCAGGACAAGAGTGTCTATAGCCAAGGGGAATATCAAGTGGATCTGATCCCAGAACAATACAACATACCTATATCACTTATCAACTTAGATATATTCTACACATCTACTTATTAGATCTAACATAATAATGCAATCACAATACATCAAGGACAGAGATAGAATACCAATCACACACAACACCAAATATACATGGTTCACCCTCTCATTAGGGCTACGCCCACAAAACTGTGTTTTATAATATATTAAGATGAAAGCATACAGTTATGATCTACGCTCTTAATCAATAGGTCTCTCTCTTATCTCTTTCTCTCCCCTCCCTATGCACCTAGCTACAGAGTTGATCTTCACACCCAGCTAAAGATATTACAATACCAGAAGGCTCTCACACTTAACACTTCTCTCTCATACAACAATAATCTCTCACAACATCTAGATCAAGACTAGTAATAATGACAAAAAAAACCTAAACGAGGTCCTCTTGACCTTTATTTATACATTACAATCACTTACTGACATCCTTAGGTCAAAACATAGGTGTCCAAAACCCTATAGACCAAAACCCTAGGTGTCTAAACCCTAGGTCAACTTGACTCGCATTTTCAGGGCTTCGCCAGCCTGACTTTCCTTCCTTCTTGCATGATTCTCCAAAGGATATAACAGTGGAATTTTCCACATGATGATTTGTACACGATCCTTCTTCCTTGATTATCTGTCATCCTTGATCTCCTCATCCAACGACTTTCTTTCTTGGTCTTCGCTCCATCTTTTCTACTCTTTTGCTCACTTCAACCCAGTAACAGTCCCTGTGTCTTCCGTGCAGTTCGTATTTTGCCTTTTCTTCCTTGATATTCACTCCCTTCCATAACCAAGGTCCAATATCACATACCTAAAAACCTTCCTTAACTTTAACAACAAGAGATTAGCATTTTCATCAAACGTTTCTTTAGTCTCACAAGACTAGTTTCGAATTAGTCAACAAGCCTAACTTGAAATAATAATAACTTTGTACATGTAATGAATAAATATATGAAACTGATACATAATTCTCATCAGTGTGGTTTGTGAAATTAATCCATGTGTCACTACTTGGAACCTCTCATAAAAGGATTTATGGAAAAAATGGCACACTTTGCTGAATTTTCTCTTATTCTAGAGAGCGAACTTGTAGAGTGTGCCCTGCACGGAATATTTGTTGAATTGATATGAAAATGTTACACAACATAATACATATTGTACTATAACTAAAACATTTATTCCTACTAATTTTTTATCTCTTATGAATAAGTTATGACGTTTTTACCCCAAACGCTTGTTTTTGACTAGTTTCAGGACTAGCCACAAACCCTATTTTCTATGGAGTGTAACTCCAAAACTACAACAACCCACAAGCTGAATTTTTTACCACAGATACTTGGATATGTTTCCTCAATGGAATATCAATTTAAAAATCTGAATCATTCTATAAAAACAATTATTTCAAAAATGGTGAGATGACCTGAAAACAAACATACCTTAGAAAGCATCATCAAAAGAATTTATCCTTCATTGAATTTTGGCCTTCTTTTCTTAACTTTCCTCAGAAATTCGGCTTATATATACTTTGGTTACCTCAGAAAATTATAGTTATTCAATATTATCAAGTGTTTCTTCAATGAGAGAGCCTTTCTTCTTATTTATACTCTACAATTAGCTTCCTTAAAAATAGCTTCTAGGTCACTTTGCCCACTTTCTTTATTTTAGGGTTAACCCACTTCTAATTTCTCCATTAAATTTATTATTGAATTAATTTATTTTGTATTCGATTTGAAGTATAGTAAAATCATAAATTCACTTTATTATTTACCTTTTAAAATCTCTTAAACCACTTTGACTACTTTGACCTTTTGGGGCTTCTAGATGACATATGAGGGTCCTCCAACTTCGTAAGGCCTTAACTCTCAAACCATGAGGAGTTATGTGACGTTCCACATACCACCAGAAATGGAATGACATGTAATATACATATAGAATATTATTACTTGAAAATACATCAAAACTCATACCGTTATACATGAAACAAACTTGGGTCCATTACCCAAACCTGGGTTCTCAAACTTCTCATGGCCATAACTCTCTAACCGTGAGGAGTTATGTGACATTCCACATACCAACGGAAATGGAATGAAAAGAAATACCCATATAAGATAGTTTCACTGAAAAATTCACTAGATTTCATATCATTATTCCACAAATAAGCATGGGTTTTCTAACCATACTTCTAGGATAACTCAATCCACAAAACGTCTTCCCATGAGGGCTTTCACCATAAGGGGACCACTTTGGAGTTCATCCATTTCTACTTATTATCAACCATGACAAGACAACAACGAGTCATATTTACATGAAACAATATTGGGTCCATTACCCAACCTTTGTGCTACGGGGATTTCTTCAAGGGTTGACATCAATGACAACCAACCTTAATCAACAGGAAGCTAGTGAATACTCAAACAACCCCAAACTTAGATATATTATTTATAGCCAACGGAAAATGCATGATGAGGTAGGTTATGAAATCAACGTTTAAAAACAATATTAGAAACCTTGAATGAATATAAATGGCTCCGAGGGGAGGGTCTTCGATTTCCAACCTCATAATTCATTGCACAACTATAATTAAAGAGTTGTTATTCTAGTGTATTAACCCATGGAGAACCATATTAATGTAAAACAAACTCATATAATAACAACATGAATTTCTCATCTATAGAATATACTCAAATGACCATTAAATTATAGTGCATACATTAACCATTCGTAAAGAAAACATAAACCATGAAAATCATCATACATAGACTTAGAATTTTACCTTGGAAACCCAAATGGGAAAACCAAAATTATTTTGTCTTCGACCAAGCTCTTATTTATTCAGCAATGAGAAAGTTACAAGCTCTCTGGTACATTTCTATACTCCTCAGTAACATCTAGAAAAAATCTCTACATCATTCACATCTAAATAAAATGTTTCTCATTGTTGGGATACCTTAGATAGAATGTTGATTCGACTGGGAGGATAAATGGAAGGTCTAGCATCACCAACGCTTCAAATTCTCTCCAGTTCCTCTCTCCTCCATTTCTTTATTTATTTTTCGTATATCCCATGTGGGTTTATTCCATTTCATTAAACGATATTGTCAAGTCTAGAATACCAAGCCCTTGGTGCTTGCTTCAGGCCATACAATGCCTTTTTCAACATGTAAACATATTGTTCTGCTTCTTGTACCTGAAAACCATCTGGTTGTTCCATATATACTTCTTCCTCTAAATCACCATTCAAAAATGCAGACTTTACATCCATTGGGTAAACTTTAATGTGTTTAGAACTAGCATAAGCTAGAATCGGTCTAATGGATTCCATTCTTGCAACAGGAGAAAAAGTTTCTCCAAAGTCTATTCCTTCTACTTGTGCATACCCTTTACAAACCAATCTAGCCTTGTTTCTAATTATTTTACCTGCTTCATCCATCTTATTTCTGAAAACCCATTTATCCCCTATGACATTCTTATTCAAAGGTCTAGGAACCAATTCCCATGTCTTATTCTTTTATATTTGACTAATTTCTTCATTCATTGCTTTCATCCAGTACTCATCTTTAATTGCTTCTTCAATATTTTTGGGTTCAATCAGAGAAAGTAAAGATACTTGTTCATGAGTTGAGGTGGATTCTTTCCTTCTGCTTCTTGTTCCAACACCTGCATTTATGTCACCAATTATCTGTTCTTCAGGGTGATTTTTCTGTATTCTCTTGCTTGGAGTCTTTGATGGAGTCATGCTTTTGGATGGAGTTGTGCCCTATGTCAAAGTAGGAATTAATTGTTCACTATCAACAACCTTAGTTTCTTCTATTTCACTTACCTCATCATTCATTTTATGCTTGTTATCTATCTCATAAATTTGATGATTCTTTTGTTTAGATTTAGACTTCAAAAATGAGGACTCATCAAATTTCACATCTATGGCTTCAACTATTTTGTTCAATATGAAGTTGTAACATTTATAAGCTTTCTTTGAACAATAATACCCAACTAAAATACCTTCATCTCTTCTAGATTCCAACTTACCCAAATGCTTGTCAACTTTTTTGATATAACATTTACTGCCAAAAATTCTGAAATGTTTAACACTAGCTGGTCTATCTTTCCATAACTGATAGGGTGTCTTAAAATGATTGTTTCTCAGCAAGCTTCTATTTAAAATGTTAACAACAGTATGACCACTTGAGGCCATAGTATATTACTTAGTTTATATTCATTGAGCATAGTTCTAGCTATCTCCATAACAGTCCTATTTTTTCTTTCAACCACTCCATTTTGTTGAGGTGTTTCAGTAACAGAAAAATGTCTTCTTATCCCATTTTCATCACAGCATCTGTTGAATTCTTTAGACACAAATTCCCCTCCATTATCTGATCTTAAACATTTAATTTTTATGTCACATTCATTTTTAGTTGACTCCTTGAAGGTTTGAAAACAACTAAAAGTTTTAGATTTATTTTTCAATAAAAACATCCATGTCATTCTAGTAAATTCATCCACAAATAGAAGAAAATATCTTTCTCCTTTTAACCCTACTATTCTCATAGGTCCACAGACATCAACACGGACTATTTCCAATGGTTTAGTTGTTGAATGTTCTTTGGTTTTGAATTTAACTCTAGTTTTCTTACCATGTTGACATTGCTTGCAAACAAAACTTGAAAGATTCTTTATGACAGGTAAATCTCTTATTGCTTCCTTTTTATTCAATTGAATCAGATTTTCAAAGTTAATGTGTCCAATTCTTTTTTGCCACAACCAACTTTCATCTTCACTCCCAAGATAACATTTTTCTTTTTCTTCATCTCGTATGTAAATGTTGCTTGAAGTTCTTGTGGCTGTTCCAACTAGTTTATTTGATTTTATATCCCTGATTTGACATCCTTTTGAGTCAAAAATTATAAAGAGACCTTTATCATAGGTTTGACTTACACTCAATAAGTTATGTTCCATTTCCTCAACCAATAAGACATTTTCAGCCATGATTTTCTTGTTGTTTAGACATACAGTTCCTTTTCCAACTATCCTAGCTGATTGATCATTTCCAAAGGTGGCTGTACCTTCTTTTCCTTCATCTTATTCAACAAAGAGTTTTTTTCTACCTGTAATATGATTTGAACATCCACTAACCACAACCAATTTTACTTTATGTTCTACTTGTAGAGCTATAGTGCATTTTCCAATGTTCAGATTTTCACTTTTCCTTTTCCAAAATTTGGTTTTCAGATCTGTGTAAGTGGGTTCATTAAATTTCTGAAAACTCATAGGACAATTTCTTGACACATGCCCAAAGTTGTTACACTTGTAACATTTAGTCTCATATATTAAGGTGTCAAATCTGTTGTAAGAGGATTTCATATTGTTTTGACTAGTTTTACCATGTCCTCTTCTATATTCAAAATTAGACCTTTCATGACTGTTATGTGCATTTATCTTTCTTGAAAAAATATTACAAAATACAGCCTTATGTCCATACTTATAACAAAAGAAATAGTGTCCTTCAAACCTATTTTGATGTCTGCCATAACTTCTTCTATGCACTGTTGAACCCTGATTTTCTTCTTGCCTTTTTGATTCCATCTTCTTGCTAGTAATTTTCTCATGACTATCATCTATACCTACTTTTTCAACACTTGAACTAGAACATCCATTAGTTACTGCAGATTTATAACCAATTCTAGTCTTATCATATGTTGATCTTTGACTACTAATAATTTGATCTAACACTTGAGAACTCTGATTCATGTTATTTTCTTGTACTTTCTTTCTTAATGAGACTACTTCAATTTTTAAACCTTCATTTTCCTTATCCTTTTCTACAAGCATTTTAGTTAGAGCTTCTTCAATCACTCTAGCCTCTTCTATTTTAAGTTTTAATTCAACTACCATGATTTCAATGCTATCAATTAAACCATTTGATTTTTGTAATTCAAATTCTAGATTCTCAATTTCTCTTTTAAAATGTTTACATTCCCTTCTCACTTTTCTTAATTCACTTAAAGCACTTACCAGTTCATCTTCTAGATCAACTTCACCTTCTTCTTCTTCATCAGAATGATCATCCTGTTTTTCCATATCCATAAAAAGTTGTACATCTAAACTGTCAACACTCTCACCAGATTCTGAAATATCACTGCTATCTTTTATACACAGGCTTTTCTTTTTGTAAGTTTTTCTTTGAAAAACCTTCTTATGTCTATTCTTGAATTCCTTAGATTTTCTATCACTGTCTTTTTCATTATCAGTATGCTTATTGTAAGGACACTTATATGCAAAATTTCCTATTCTATCACAGCCAAATCATTTCAGAGGAAGCTTACCTTTATACTTGCCAATACCTCTTTTCAGATTTTTAACAAAATTTGCTTCTTCCACATCACGTTCTGACTCCTCATGACTGCTAATTTCTGCTTCAACCTTTTTATTATCTTTCTTTACTACCTTGAAAGCTACTTCTTTCCTAAAATAATTCTCACCAGAGGTTCTCATCTCATATGTTGTTAGTATTCCATGTAATTCATCCATTTCTAAAGTATCAAGATCTATTCTTTCTTCTAATGCAGATATTTTTGAATCAAATCTTGTAGGAAGTGATCTAAGTACCCTTTTCACAATAATAATATTATTAACTGTTTCTCCTAGACCTCTCATGCTATTAACAACTTCACTAATACGAAGAAAGTAGGTAGCTATATCTTCAGATTCTTCCATTTTCAGGATTTCAAATTGAATTCTATATGATTATAGCTTAGCGCTCTTTACCTTAGTGTCTCCTTCATATACATTTTTTAATTTATCCCATATTTCTTTTGCTGGTGCACAATGCATAACTTTAACAAATATTGACCCTACTAGACCTCTTAGTATTGCATACATAGCTTTGGAATTACTCTCATAGAGTCTCTTACCTATAGCATCTATTGGAATGGTTGTTGGGACTTTATATTCATTTAGTACAGCCTGCCCGATATCTACTCCTTGAGTTTGTAAAAACAACTTCATCCTGATACTCTAAAAAGCATAATTATGACCATCAAACAAAGACAATCCATGTTTTGTAAATTATGACTTCTTATCCATTATGAATGATCAAAAAAATCCAGTGGTTAAACTGATATCTTGAAGTAACCTGCACTGACCAATTGTTGAACAATAAAAGTCAACTGAGAGGGGGGGGGGGTGAATCAGTTGTATAAAATTTCTTTCATTTTATAAGAAGATTACTTATTAATCAATAAAACATGCTTGTAACATTTAACTTGTAGTAATACATTTAACCAATAAATATACAATCACATAAATGAAACAGTGACTTTTCATGAGGAAACCCAAAAGGAAAAAACCTCTTCTTCTTATGAATGAAAGGCAAGCTCGAACTCCTCTTTACATTCTTATTTTATCTGAGCTACAACCCAAATGAGGCTACTACCTTTGTTTCTTCAACACCTACTGAATGGAAGCTACAACTTCCAGTTGTACAAGCACTAACTTGTAAAAGAGACTTTTACAGTCTCCCCTTGCTCCTCCCTACCACCCTGAAATCCTTCTCTATCACTAAGAACCTGCAAACCAACTCTTTATCTTCTCTGGCAAAGGATTCAACATTCAAGTCCTCTCTGTTTATATAATCATATCAAAATCCATTCTTCTCCCCTTGATCTCTGTTATATCTTCATCATTTCTTCTCACTGTCACTATATGATTTTATTTCAATTTTATCTTCATTTACAGAAATGAATTTTTACTTTAGAACTATGGTTGTACCATTAATTCCATACATGCCAACATTCATCTCACCCAATTTCACTTATTTCTACCCTGTACATTCAGAGCATACACTCGAACCCTCAGGCTTCAAAGATTCAATTACAATAACTGAATAACTACCTTACAGCGATTATTATTGGTCAAAGCCTCAAGAATAACAGTAGCCACACGATCAGTTTAAATATTTAACCAACATTGTTCGATGATCATACATTTGTTTTGTATCAACATAGAATAACCCTCGAGTGCTTCGGCAAGACACTCGTGCTTAAACCATATGCCCATTGGCTATGACCACAGACTTAACTAAAATATGTTTCGCATTTCGACATTTCAGTGTTTCACATTTCGGCATTTCGACATTCCTGTGATGAAGTGTCTCGACACTCCAAGTCACGATCCCCAAAATGGATCTTGATCAACGGTCCACAAAACTTCATAATCTGATCCCTTCTTTTCTTAATCTAACAGCTGACGGGATTTCGACGTTTTTCCTTTCAGGTTTTTGAGACTCATAATAGTCCCTTTTGGCATTTCATCTTTTAGTGTTTGGGCATTTCAGGGTTCGCTACTTCAAAGGTCAAAGTTACTTTGATCTTTGATTTCCCAGTCTACGAAACTTTTAAATGTAGTCTTTGTTGATGTGCCTGTTTCAGGATTTTGGCATTTCGCATTTCGTAACTTCGGGACTTTTGTGATGAAGAGTCTCGATGTTAAGGTCCTAACCCACACATAGGTAGATCAATGTATTCGGATGTAATAAAGGTCAATATTAATAAGACCTTTCAATAAAATAGAATAAGGCGGATGTAAGAAGACCT
>JZKD02S1259142.1:611836-624091 GCA_000966675.3 Picea glauca
ACACACACACACACACACACACACACACACACACATATATATATATATATATATCATTCTATAAATTTCAAGATAAAAATATGTAAAAACACTTATCTGAAATAACACCAGAAATGGTGCAACTACTGAGAGGGGTGCTTGTTTCCACCCAACCTTAGGCTCAACGAATCCCAACGGATTTACCACTAGCCACCCCCGAGCTGAGACCACGATGTTCTGAGATTGCGTCTCCCTGTCTGCCGATGACTAGGAGTGAATGTTGCAATCCTTCCTCTCTGTTATCACTCACTCTGCGTAATGACAGAGTTCCCCTCGCGCCTGCCCCCTCATTCATCTCGGCCATATGTCTTATCCTCTCGCGAGGTTGCATGTGGCACGATTAACCTCGCGTTGATCAGGCTTGATGACTCTATGGATGGGTAGTTCACCATCCCATCCCTCATCAAGCCATCTTCCTACCAGCGAGCCGCTTTTGGTTCTCCGGGCCAGTGGAGTCCAAATATGGTATTTAATTCTTTGTGGAAGTTAATGCCACCTTTTCAGGTGCCTTCCACCGCCATCGTGGTCTCTTTTCTGCACATCCCCTCATCAATATTCCTGCAATAAATTCATAATGTTATTCACCTTCATTGACCTCTTTCTATAGGTCCATTTACATCACATGTTCATACTTATGAGTTTTCCATAGTCCTCGGCCAGTCTAGTTATATTTACAAACTGGGGGAAATAGGGTGTTACAGTAATTATCTGATCAAACTCTTCCCATAGTGCATTTTCTAATTTCCATGCCTCCATGAAAAAAAAATCACATGGTATCATAATTTAATCCAACCATATCCATAATGCATTTTCTAACATTTGTTCTTTCCCATGCATTCTTTTCCATAGTGCATTCTCTAACATTTGTTCCTTCCCATGATAATACAATTGCATGGTAATCATAATTTGATTTGACCCTTCCCACAATGCATTCTATAACATCTATTCATATCTACATTAAGTTTCTTGAAGATTCAAAGCATGCAAGAATTAGAGTAAACATACCAAATACAATATATAATTCATAATATATATATAATATATATGTAAATAAAATGAGTGTGTATCTTATTTGATGTATAATATCTATAATACATAATATATAATATATGTTATAATATAATATACATTGTTGAAACTAGGGCTTCAAGGTTCATTCAAGAAAGGAAAAAAAAATACACATGTAAATACTCGAGAGAGATGTTTTGGAAGGTTATCCAACCAAGTTATATTCATTATTCAAGAGTATTTATACAATAAAGGAGATGGTTGGAGTGGTTGTATCTGCTCCAACTAATCATTCATTATGTTCGCTTATACATTTGTCCTTTACTTGACTTATACATTTATATTCATGTACTCACTTAGACTATTATCTTAATATAGACTATTATCTTAATATAATGTATGTTGATGTTTACATGTCCTAAGAGGCCTCCCAACATATCCACATACCTCAAATAATTTCTTTTCCTTAAAACAATTGTGCAAAAATATCTTAGGTCATGTTACTCTTTTAGACTCTAGCTTAAATATGGTAGGTCTTTGTGTAGCCAATGAGTCTTTATTTCAACTTACCCTCCCCTACAAAACACTTGCAACAAGGTTTGTTCCTTTTTCAAGTGTGAGCAACTTAATTTTCACTCTGTTTACCTCCCATTTCTCTTCCTTTTGACCTCTAAGGTCACAAACCAAGGACACTCTCTACAACTCTTATACCAAGGGGATCAACTAGTTTGTTCATTTGTATGCCATCATCTTTTATTTAAACTCTTTGTGTGTGTGCCACATCTGATGTTGCTTTCATGAATTATTTATTCTCTTTCCATTTTAGTGAGAATCCCAAAATCAATAATCTTCCTTGGTCATAATTCTCTCTATGTTCAATATGCCTAGTCAAATGCTCAGTCCCTCATGCTGCAAAAAATCTTGATCAATGCTAAACTTTAAAGCTTCAATATCTCTCAATTAAGTGTTTAATGCCAATTCTCTATGGTTTTTAGTATTCCTTTTCCCTTTTTCTCTTATATGCTTAATTGGAATGCAATTCATACTCAATATTCTATGGTATCTCTATTATCCTTCAAAATCTATTCTCTTTTGCTTTATCCAAATATCTTCTTATACTCAGTCAATCATGGATTCTATCAAGGTCACTGACAATGTGTTGGAATCTACTTGGTTCATGGTATACCAACTTTCATTTTTCCTTCATCTCAATATATTTTTCAAGTTCATACTACCCCCATTTACTAGTATTGTCACCTAGATCGAATGAAAGAGGAAACATCATGAAGTGTTGAAACTAGGGCTTCAAACAACATCCAAGAAATGAATACTTTGTAATAATAAAAAATGTAAATACTCAAGAGGGATATTGATCCGAATCAGATCGAGAAAGAACAATTTGATATCGGCAGAACACTCAAATATGAACAACACAAACATTGTTAAGGCTATGGGAAATGAAGGAGATCGACTTGTTGATGTGAAGGGCCCCATGCCATCATGACTGATGTCCATTTTTTTGTGTAATATATGTAAAGTCGAGAAATATATGGTTGAGTGAAAAGGAATAAACCCATGTGGGATAAAATAAGAATAAATAAAGAAATGGAGGAGAGACGAACTGGAGAGAAGCTAAAGTGTTGGGTACACTTAGCCTTCCAATTATCCTCCCAGTTGACTCAAAATTCTATATAAGGTATCCCTACAATGAGAAAGGGGTTCTTTAGCTATGAATGATGTATAGAGGTTGCCCAGATCTTACTAAGGAGCATAGATATGTACGAGAGAGCCTGAAACTTTCCCATTGTTTAATAAATAAGAGCCTGGTCAAAGCCAACAAAATGTCAGTTTTCCCGTTTGGGGTTTGAGGGTAAAAATATAAGTCTATGTGTGGTGATTGTCGTGGTTTATGCTTGATTTAGAAATGATTAATGTATGCACTGTAATTTAATGCCCATATGAGTATATTCTATAGACGAGGAATTCATGTTGTTATTGTATGAGTTTGTTTTATATTAATGTGGTTCTCCGTGGGCTAATACACTAGACTAAAATCTCCTTAATTATATCCGTGGAATGAATTCTGAGGCTGGAAATCGACGAACCTCCTCCCAGAGTCGTTTGTATTCATTTAGGGATTTATAATGTTTTTTTCAATCGTTGAACTCATAACCGACCTCGTCGGGCATTTTCCTTCGACCATAAATCATAGATATCATATATCTAAGTCTTGGGTTGTCTGAGCGGTCACTAGCTTCCCACGAACCATAGTGAGGTTCTTGCAAACTTACCTTCTACCAAGTTTTCTTAAAACATTTTCCTGTGTCGTTGTATGTTGAATCGACTTCTGAAATGTTCCTAGTTGTTAGTGAACACAAAAATTGACCTGGAAATAGTTTTAATTGTTGGGGATATTAGATTAGACTCCCCTACATTTTTATGCACTGTGGGTTAACAAATTTGTTCCAAAAACGTTTTTGACATTACTTGTGAGTAAATTTCCTCTCAGACATTACTCCAACCTATCGGTCATTAGAAATTCGACTTGGTTTTCCCTTTTGGTTGAATTTCCTTCCCTAATCGACTGCAATACAATGTTTCACCAAGAATTTGGTAGTGGTGTATCTGGATGACATCCTCATCTACAACAATACTTGGGCGGAACACTTGCAACATATTAAACAGGTTTTGCACACCCTGTGACAACACAAGCTATATGCAAACTTGGAAAAATTATCCTTCCGCATGGACATGGTCCATTACTTATGATACATCGATGATCGACATGGTGTGCATGTGGATCTAGCCAAGATCGAGGTCATCTGTGACTAGCCAGGCCCAACCACACTCACTGAACTTTAGATCTTCTTGGGCCTCGCCAATTTCTATCGTAGGTTCATGTTGGGATTCTCTCATATCGCATGGGCCCTCAGCCAAGTAACTAGGGGTGGCGGTAAGGAAAAATTTGTGTGGGGTTTTTCCCAACAACAATCCTTCGATGAATTGAAGAATCCTTTATCCGCATCCCTAATACTTTCGTTACTGGACCTGCAACATCCCTTTGAGATCGAGACAGATGCTTCAAACTATGCTATGGGCATTGTTGTAACTCAACAGAACTACCCCATGGGATATCATAGTGAGACACTATCAGATGTTTTATGTAAGTACCCTACTTACGAAAAATAAATTTACTCCATTGTGGAAGCCTTCCGCCATTAGAGACATTACATTATTGTGAAGAATATAGTCATCCAAACTGATCACAAGCCACCACAATTAATGCAGACCCAAGGAAAATTGCAGAATGACTGCCATTAGAAGTGGTCCACATAATTACAACAGTTCCACCTCAACATCAAGTATAAAATAGGAAGTACCAATCGATTTGATGATTGCCTCAGCCGACCTCCAGTCGCGAAAATCACCATGATGCTAGACTCTTGCAGCCACGAGACCTCCAGATGCCCCCACCTCTATGAGATAGACCTTGAATTCTCCACCACCTACCAAATGTTGGATGCAAAATCAGTGGTCGATAATTTCCATAGTCAAGATGGGTTGTTGTGTCGTCTTGGCCATCTTTTCGTTCCATCAAGCGAGCGTGATAAGATAATTTGGGAAGCTCACTATATTCGGATGGAAGGATACTTTTGCATCAAAAATATAGTGGCAGTGCTGCATACACATTTCTACTGGTTGAAACTTCGACAGGATGTCGGCAAGTATATCAAGTCCTGCACTGCATGTGCTATTTCTAAACCAACCACTAATAAACAGGGTTTGGACACCTCTCTTCCTACTCCTGACAGGCCGTGGGAATCCATCTCAATGGAATACATGTGGGGCCTCCTGTCCACCAAGAGGGGAAATGACTGTGTTTTTGTGGTTGTTGATCGCTTTTCTAAGATGGCGATTCTAGCCTCCTACAAGAAGAACATCACAACATAAGCCACTACCGAGATATTCCTTGAATGAGTATGGGTATATTTTTGGATCCCACAAACCATTATATCAGACCGTGACAGTTGGTTCCTCAACACATTCTGGTTGAGCCTCTGGTCACTGTTGCATACCAAACTCACCAAATCCACTTCCTTCCACCCTGAGATAGATGGCCAAAATGAGGTCGTCAATTGGATGATCGTAAATATCCTACGTATGTACAAGTAAAAACAAACCTACACATGGGATGAGAGTCTTCCCCATGTACAACATACATACAATCGAGCCCTGCATATCTCAATTGGACATAGCCCCTTTTAGGTGGGGTTGGGATTCAAACCAGTGGGCCCCATGGATGTTGCACTACCCCTAGTGATCACCTTAGCCGACTCGTCCCCTGCTGCACCAAAAGCTGAAAAAGCCACTCAGTTGATTGAGTGGATCCAACACATCCACCAACAAGTTCAGGATATTCTACAAAAGTGTAATGCCAAGTATGATAAGCGCTATGATCAACATCGGGTGCCACATAAGTTTCATGTGGGAGACAAATTTTGGTTGCACTTGCAAAAACAATGCCTTATAGAGCCCCATCGGAAGCTTCTCCCACTCCATTATGAGTCATACACCATCACCAAGGCTCTGGGTGACAATGGTTTTGAGCTCAACATTCCCCCTTTCCTTGGCCTGCACCCAGTCTTCAACGTGGCTCTCCTTCGACCATATTTCCCACCATTATTAGACATCTCAGAGATAGAAGAGCAATTGACACCAAAAGAGATCAACCATGAATGCATGAAATAGTAATCCAATGATCATATTGTGTACACACAGATCAAGGGAAGTTGACATCAAAGGATCTATCTTTATCGAGTCATCAAAGCAGGACATTTCCTGCACAAAGACAAGTGGCTCACCCGGGGCCAAATTCAACAGAAATTTCCTCATCCAATGGGGGAAATAAAGGAAATGTATACCATTGATTCCTAAGGAGGGAGGATTGATCTAGGTGGATATCAGTGGCCACCCACCTTTTTCAACTCGCTCAAAATAGTTTTCTGGCAATTTTGGCAATTTACTATTTTTAGCAGTTTTAACTTACAGGGCCATTTTGTGGACCTAAATGAAGGTTTTTAGAGATAGATCTTATCAATTATAGCCAAAGGAATGATTTATCCCCAAAAATGAATCTCCTCAATGATACCTTTCCAAAGGGATATCGTGTGCCTAAAACAAAGATCGTATGCAAAAGTTACGACCCCGGGAAGTTGATGTACTGACTTACCCAAACGAGGCCCACATGACTTTTGGTGCTTCATCTCTTAGTGTTAGGTTTTTGGATGTATAGGGTTTTTGAAATTCCTTTTTATTGTAAAGAGGCCTTCATATCCTCATTGTAATCATCTTCTTGTGAATGAGTGTAACCGTCACATCTCTTCTCAGAGATAAGCCACCACCATTCCAACAAGCTTGTTTTTTGCTTCATTTTACAGTTTCATCTTATTTCGTTATTGAATAGAAAACCTGTTTTACTGTATCTTTGTTATTATGTGTTAATCATATTTTAATAATATGTATTCATTTCATTCTTCTCATAAAATCTGGATTACTACAATAGATTGAAGTGTACTTCAATGTTCATGAAGTAACTAGAAAACAAAATATAATGTTTGTTTGGTTGAAGCTTGAATCCCTTGCCTTGAAATGGTGGGAGAGTCATGCAGTAAGTAGAGCACTAGGAAATGAGCCACTATTGACTGATTGGGAAGTATTTAATAACATGATCAAATATTGGTTTTATCCAATAAGATATTAGGAACACCAACAAATACTATGGCATTACTTCAGATAGAGACAAGGACAATCAATGCGAGAGTACACGACATAGTTCAGGAAGAGAGAAATTCATATGGGATTCTCTCTCAAAATTCTAGACATGTTGGTCAAGTATTTGGGGGAATTTTTTCCTCATACTCGTAGACAATTGATGTTATTCAAACAAAATATAATTGATGATGCCAACATTCAACAACAGTACCTAGAGGGAGACAAGCAGAAGCAACAAACAAATCCTCAAAAGCAAGTAGAACCAAAAGAGAAGCAGAGAAATAAGACAAACAAGAAGAAGTGGAATGTGAAGAAGGTTGTGGAAGAAACAAAGTAAGGAAAACCTTCCATCCAACAATGTAAAGTATGTGATCAAAAGGGACACACAAAGGATACTTGTTGGAAATTGTACCCTGAGAAGCACCCCAAAAATTTTAAAAAAAAGAAGAAGAAAACATTAATATTAGTGGATGTTGAGGAATGGGTGGATAAACATCCGATCCAGAAGGGAAGATTAATTACACTAATCTTAAGAAATTGGTGGCATTAGATGGTTTCAATCACAAGGAGGAGAAGGAAATGCATGAACTTTTCTATATTAAAATTCACATGAAGAAAATAAAGGTAGATTGCTTGTTTGATCCAGGTTCACAATCAAACTTGATATATACACAATTGGTTGAGAAGCTCGGAATGGAGACTCAATATCATCCACATTCACACCCTCTAGTTTGGGTAAGTCAAGATGTTGAATTGAAAGTGAGAAAGAAATGAAAATTTAAGTTTTCCATCAATCAAAATTTTGTTGATGAAGTAGTTGTAGATGTGGTTCCTCTAGACATATGTGGAGTCATATTGGGAACTCCATATTTTTACGTGAGGGACACCATTTTCAGAAGGAGATAAAACTAGTTCAGGCTAGTCAGGGAAGGAAAATATTATGCCATAAATGCACACAAGGATAAAGTTAATCTTTCTTTGATCAATGCTCATCAAGAAAGAATAATAACGAGTAGTAAAAAGAAGTTTGTCTCTATGTTCCTGAGAGAAGGAAAGCAACAAGAAGAAGTAAACAATTTCGAGTTGAAGGCATCCTTAGAAGGATGTAGTGGTGAGTAGCGTCAACAAATACAACAACTGAGTGAAGCCTATAGGGAAGTGTTTCAAGATCCTCAGGGAATTCCACCCAAGAGAGAGTTTGAAGAAGAGATTTAGTTGTTGCCGGAATGACCATTTCCTAAAATTGCGTTGTATAGGTACTCCATCATCGAAGAAAATGAATTAAATATGAAACTGCAGTTGTTGTTGGAGAAGGGAGTCATCCGACACAGTGCATCGCCGTGTGGTTCACCCATCATCATGGTGCCAAATAAAGATGGAATATGGAAAATGTGAATTGACTATTGTTCCCTAAATAATATCACCATCAATAATAAATATCATTTTCCAAGGATTGATGACTTGTTGGATAAACTTCAACAAGCTATATTGTTCACTAAGTTAGACCTAAAATCAGGTTATGACCAAGTGAGAATCAAAGAAGAAGACATGTGGAAGATAGTGTTCAAAGTAATATTTTTTTTTTTTATGAATGGTTAGTAATGCCTTTTGGATGATGCAATTCACTTGAAACATTTATGAGACTCGTGAACTATGTACTACTTACCTTCACTGAATCTTTTATAATAGTATATATGGATGACATGCTAATATTTAGCAACACTTGGTAAGAACAACTCTCACATGTGACATAGGTGTTAGAGACCTTGAATAAGACTTAGTTGATTTCCAACTTGTAGAAATGTGAGTTTGCGAAGACTTCCTTGATATATCTTGGACACATGTTTGGAGGGGGAGAGTTGAGGGTAGATCCAAATAAGATTTAATATGTCACACAATGGCATATTCCCACCAATGCGACAGAGGCCAAGAGTTTCATGGGAGCATCTCAGTATTTGAGAAAGTTCATTTTTTAACTTGTCCACAATACCAACACCATTGCATGCCATAACTGCTAAAGGAAATAAGTTTCATTGGGGTAAGATACAAAAGAGATAATTTGAAGACTTGAAGAAGAAAATAAACAATGCTCCAGTACTAGCCATGCCAAATTTGCATCGACCATTTGATTTGGAGACTGATTCTAGTGGATATGCATTAGGAGAAATACTCATGCAAGGAGGAAAGCCTATGTGCTACCATTCATAGTTGTTTCATGGAGAAGTGCTTGACTATTCCACATATGATAAGGTTCTATTTGCAATTGTACAATAAGTGAAGAAGTAGAAGCATTACCTCTTGGGGAAAGAGACTATCATACACATAGATCATCATCCTCTTCAGTATCTACAGAGTCATAGAAAGATGAAGCAAGTAAGAAATTACAATTGGTTAGGTTTCTTGCAACAATTTCATTTTTTGATTAAGTACAAGAAAGGAGTCACAAATAGACTAGCAAACATGCTCTCTCGATCACCACTGAAGAAGATTGCAACAATTGGAATTATAATGAACTTGAGCCTTTCACTCATGAAATTTTGAGTGAAGATTATGAGGGAGATGAAGATTTCAGGGAAGTCTACAAGTAGCTAAAGGAAATGATAGTTTTTTTCATGGAAGGATATGAATACCACATCCAAGATGGGCTACTATACAAGATGGGAAAATTGTGCATACCCTAGGACAAAAGAGTGTAGTTGATGAGATAAGCACACACTTCTAGGGTTTCTTGTCATTTTTGCGTGAAAAATATAGTGGTGAATCTGAAGCAGTATGTGTATTGGAAAAATATGTAGGAGCAAGTGGAAAAGTTTGTTGGAGGTTGTGATATTTGCATCACTAGTAATCCAAGCACCTAGAAACTTGGTTTGTACATGCCATTTCCAATACCAAAAAGGACATGGGAGAGCATATCAATGGATTTTTTCGAAGGTTTATCCATGAATCATACAGGGAATGACTACTTGTTCATTGTGGTGGACTGTTTCAACAAAATGTGCGTGCTCATTCCTTGTAAGAAGACAATCTCAGGATGAGAAGCAATTGAACTATTCTTCAACAACATCGGGGTACATTTAGGATTTACAGCCTCCATCATATATGATAGGGACAACATGTTCTTGGGAGAGAATGGATATCCAGTTGAAGTACTTCACTATTTTTCATCTTCAGAATAATGGAAAAATTGAGGTCGTAAACAGGAGGTTGGTGCAACTATTGAGAGGATACAACAACACACATCCAAAGACTTGGGATGTGCATACAATCTACATTAAACACTATTACAATAGATCACTCCATTAATCCACCAATAAGTATCCTTTTGAGACTTGTTTTGGCTATTTACCTCCTTCACCATTTGACATCGTTTATTGATAATAGAGGGAAGAAGAAAAATTATAGGGGGAAGAATAGAAGGAAAGCACATTTGTAGAAAAGATGAGGCCAATACATCTAAGAGCTTAGGCGAAGCTCGAGAATATCCAACAATTGTACAAAGTCAGGCATGATCATGATAGGGAGGATCATAAGTTCCATATTGGAGACAAGGTGTGGCTCTACCTCACTAAGGAATGACTGCAAGGAGAAACAAAGAAACTCAAGTACATTAGATATGGATTGTTTGAGATCATTAAACAAATGAATGAGAATTCCTTCAGGCTAAAAATTGCACCTTATATGTAGATAAACTCATTGGTGAATGTGGAATACTTGAATTTTTTTAAACCCTCCATGTTGGATGAGGAGAAATAACATCAGGTTCTTTCCACCATGGAAGAATTTGCACCTCATGGTCTTGAAGAGTTGAAGGAAGACATAGTTCTACAACAGAAGGAACACATGACTTGAAGAGGACAACAAGAAATGTGGCACATTGGTCTCAAGGGACATACTACAAGGAAAGCAAAGCGGTATGAGAGGAACCATATTGTAAGCAATTTCCCTCATCTATCCTTGGAATATTTTGGGGACCAAAATCCTACCATTGGGTAGGTGTAATCCGAATCAGATCTAAAAAGAACAATTGGCTATTAACACATGACTCAAATATGAACAACACAATAATTGTTAAGTCTATGGGCGATGAAGGAGATCGAATTGGTGACGTGCAGAGCCCCATGTCATCATGATTGATGTCTAATTTTATTTGTAATGTATGTAAAGTTGGGAAATATATCGTTTAATGAAATGGAATAAACCCACATGGGATATACGAAAAATAAATAAAGAAATAGGAGAGAGGAGCTGGAGAGAATTTGAAGCGTTGGTGATGCTAGACCTTCCATTTATCCTCCCAGTCGAATCAACATTCAATCTAAGGTATCCCAACAATGAGAAACATGTTATTTAGATGTGAATGATGTAGAGATGTTTCCTAGATGTTACTGAGGATTATAGACATGTACCAGAGAGCTTGTAACTTTCTCATTGTTGAATAAATAAGAGCTTGGTCGAAGCCAAAATAATTTTGGTTTTCCCATTTAGGTTTCCAAGGTAAAATTCTAAGTCTATGTATGATGATTTTCATGGTTTATGTTTTCTTTATGAATGGTTAATGTATGGACTATAACTTAATGGTCATTTGAGTATATTCTATAGATGAGGAATTCATGTTGTTATTATATGAGTTTGTTTTACATTAATATGGTTCTCCATGGGTTAATACACTAGAATAACAACTCTTTAATTATAGTCGTGCAATGAATTACAAGGTTGGAAATCGAAGACCCTCCCCCTGGAGCCATTTATATTCATTCACGGTTTCTAATATTGTTTTTAATCATTGATTTCATAACCTACCTCATCGTGCATTTTCCGTCAGCTATAAATAATATATCTAAGTTTGGGGTTGTTTGAGTATTCACTAGCTTCCTGTTGATTAAGGTTGGTTGTCATTGATGTCAACCCTTGAAGAAATCCCCGTAGCACAAAGGTTGGGTAATGGACCCAATATTGTTTGATGTAAAGATGACTCGTTATTGTCTTGTCATGGTTGATAATAAGTAGAAATGTATGAACTCCAAAGTGGTCCCCTTATGGTGAAAGCCCTCATGGGAAGACATTTTGCAGATTGAGTTATCCTAGAAGTATGGTTAGAAAACCCATGCTTATTTGTGGAATAATGATATGAAATCTAGTGAATTTGTTAGTGAAACTATCTTATATGGGTATTTCTTTTCATTCCATTTCCGTTGGTATGTGGAACGTCACATAACTCCTCACGGTTAGAGAGTTATGACCATGAGAAGTTTGAGAACCCAGGTTTGGGTAATGTTCCCAAGTATGTTTGATGTATAACGGTATGAGTTTTGATTTATTTGCAAGTAATACTATTCTATATGGATATTACATGTCATTCCATTTCTGGTGGTATGTGGAACGTCACATAACTCCTCACGGTTTGAGAGTTATGGCCTTACGAAGTTGGAGGACCCT
>JZKD02S1259142.1:675156-690330 GCA_000966675.3 Picea glauca
AGAGATAGACCTACTGTTGACGGGGAAGAAATTCCCTCCAACAGTAAGGGGTGCTCCTTGACACATGGTCCCAATTAGACTATGCATCGTTTGGTTTAGGATATCCATCTAGATTCTAGCCCAACTTCCATTTACTAGTTATGAGGGTGAATGGTTGGATGGTTATGTGAATGTAGATGTGGATGAACACTATATAAAATCATAGAATAAATATAATATACTTTATATTATCCTACCCTATATAGGAGAAAACTATCGTAACCAAATGAGCTGAAATGAATCTAAACTCTGCAAAACCTTTCACTTAGATAAATTTTATGAGGAAGAAAAGATATATAACACATGCATACAAAAACATAACCAAAATAGTCTAAGTCATATTAATTCATACAATAACAACTCATATTCTTCAAGACATAAACATGAAAAAGAATAACAGACTTTTTAGAAAAATAACAATTGATTTTAGAATATTCTATGGGAAACAATATATCCTTATATCACATGTAAATAATAAATAATCTACTGAAAAATAGTTAAAAGAAAACCACCACTTATTAATTAACGATTATTTTCTCTGAAAATAGTTCCTTGATTGTATACAATTCTTGAAGAACCCCTTACAAAATGGGGTTCTTCCTTTATTTATATAACTATTACTAACTATAAAAAATGTCTTCGTTCATTCCTCAAGAAGAGGTTACAAAACTATTAAGATTTCCCCCACTAATTATTGACATGTGTGAGAATGGGGATGAAACTGATGGTAGTTGAGAAAAATATGAAATAACATGTAGTTGTCAACAAATTCGAATTTTCTATTTTGTCTTATTCATGGACTCTTGTCCCAGATGTAAGTTGCCCAATTTTTTACTAGTTGTAGAGAGATATGAATCTACAATAAGAAAGTTCCTTATGAGCTAATTCATACATGTTTTTTTTTTTTTTCATTAAGAGTCTACATGTCTATTGCTATGGTATCCATGAACGAATGGATCATGGTGTGGAATTTGTTGGGCTATATAAGATGCTTCTCTATTAATTTCATTGTAACCTTTCTGGCAGATTTAGTTATATCTCTCCTGTGACTTGTGCTCTGTTGGATTTTTTGGAGAATTTTTTCCATCGTGAGAGTCTTTTTGAGATCTTCTAGGGGAGGGAGACAACACATCCATATTAAAACTTCTACTACTTTGAGTATTGATGAAAAATTGTGCAACATGAATCCTTCTTGCAAAAGATTGAAATGCACTATATTATTTAACTAATAGGTGGGACCCCTTAGATAAGTTGTATTAAGTTGATTTCCCTCGTTTTGTTTTTAGAAAAAAATGTGATCTGCAAACAAATTGTTAGATTAAATCACAATTTCATATTTTATTACATGCACAAATGACTTCTTCGACAATGATCTATGACACTCCTTATCCTCATATTGCATTAAATATATTGTCTCTATGATTAAAGGAAAATGAAAAGGGTGGGAGACATTTCACACCAGAATTATAATAGTTATGATTATAAGTTTTAAAGATTAATGATTTTAATATGGCTTGTGACATACTTTTAAAAATGTGGTTAACTTTATTCCATATATATATATATATATATATATATATATATCATACAAGGTTTTCACATGCAAAGTGTAAACAAATATGACTTAGAATTGGATTCATATATGTTATGGGAATCATATTTCACATCGCTTAATTCGTAAGTTGACATGATTGATGTATAAAAGTGATGATAACTTACAATATTTATGAATATGTTATACTTCTTTGGGTATAGTTGTGAGCTTGGCGCATAGTACCAAGGCTTGGTTTGGAGTCCAAGATGGTAACTAAGTGCTTTCCACCATGTAAAGTTTGGTTGGATATTGTGAAAGTTTGGTGAGTTTTGATGAATGTTGAGGTGACGTGAGTTGATGGAGAGTTAATGCACTCTCATTGGTTTTTCCTCCTGAGAATACCACCTTTTGCATTATTTCTTGTTGGAAATGGTTTGTCGTTGATTAGTCGAGGGTTTGTAGATTCAAAGGATTTGGTGGTTGGATAACGATGTTGGGCCTATATATTGTGGCTATTTACCTTATTTTGACAGGCATGGACATTTTCGACTTCTATGGAATCAATGGCTTTCTTTGTTGTGGTAAATTTTAAATATTGGCTTGAGTTGTTTTCATGCTGTGTGTTTGTTATGAGAATGAATCTTTGTTGGAAATTGATTTTGAAATGTTGTGGATGCAAAATTATTTGAATTCGATACAAAATAAACAATGTCACTAGGGAGAACTCTTGATGTGGGTTTTTCCATTTAAATTTATACAGTCAAGAGGAATACGATATTTGAAAGAGAAAAACAGTCTCATCACTATTGTTTGCATTTGGGTTTTTATGGATATGGCTCGTGGTTAGGCACTGTTGGTTTATTGTTATGATCGTGGATTTTTATTCTCCAAACAAAACCAAATGGAACTGTGATTCTCTGTAGCACTCTCATTTTGACTATCTCTATATTTGTTCTGGAAGAAGTGCGATTTATTTTTTAAAAAGGCCCACTATATTATCAGTTAAGTTTGTGGTAATAATGGTTGGGGGATGCAGGTCTGTTTCAACTACTTTCTTATACATACATCACACCCTTATTGGTCCAATCCACTTTATGATGTTAAATTATAGTGTTGTGACTGTAAAGGAATTCAAAACCTATGGTTTCAACTTACACTCCTATCTTGACCCGCTTACTTTGGATAAAAATTTAAAACACTACTTCACTCTCAACGAATTTGTAATCATCCATTCAAATTGATTGTTGGAGGTGTTGGCTGGAAATGACAAGCTTGTGTGTGAGGTCGACATCATATTTTGGGTTGGTTGGCATATTGGCTTCAAGTCTCGTTTTTGGAAATATTTTTAAAAGGGAAGCTACTCTTTGATAAAACACAATTTGACAATAGACAATATATATGGAAAATATATAAATATTTGAATAGTTCTTGAGCCCTGGAATGGATTCATTCCGTTATTATGATTATAATGTTAGGAAAAATAGGGTTCAAATGGATAAATTTCAAAAGTTTAAATAAAATCCTTTCTACAAGAAATTATAAAAAGGGGTTTTCAGACTGTTTCTTGATATATTTTGTTCAGTGAATTTAACTCTCAAGAATACAAAAGACAAAATACAGAGTTTTATTTTGAAGGTTAGAATTGATCATATATGTTGATGATTGATGGATGACGTTTGTATGTGGAAAGAAATTTGACCGTTAGCACTTCACTCCATAATTTCATTTTACACAAATTATACAACCCTCCTTTTTTCCCAAAATCATTTTATTTTTTCCATGTTTTGTTCCAAAAGAAATATGATAGAAACCTTGTAATTGGAAAATAGAGTTTTGAATTAGAAAAATGAGCATTATTAACAAGACCTACAGTTGAGTATGAATATGGTGTGATCATTAAAATGCATTGATTAAGAATGAGTCTTATTTAGAACAATAATAATTTATTTCCTTTTCATAAATAACACTTTTCATTCATTATAAATCCAAATCACATCCCATAATTTCATTGAATATCATTGTTCTAGATAATGACACTTGTGAATTTTAATTGGAATAATGAATATGATTATTGTATATAGATTAATGGATTAATATCATGCATTCTTGTGTGTTAAATAATAAGAGATAATATTTGAGTTTATCTTTAGACCAAATTAATTGATGGTTGATTAGTATTTCTTGTTCTATATTAGGATATAAGTTTTCTTTTATACAATGAGTTTCTTTAGCAGAGGAAGACATGGAAGAGGAAGGGGCATAACTAGTTTTTTGCAAAGGGGTAATAGGAGACCCATATTCTCCATTCAATTTGATGTTGATCCTCAAGGATTGAACCAACTATTTCAGCCACATCCTAGACCATAGAGACCCCCTTACTAACCTCATTATAATATTTCAAGTGTCCATGTTCCACCTCATGTCTCACTCTATCCAAAGGTCCCTGTTAATCATGGTTGGAAAGATATTGTCAATCAACCTGCAGTCCATCGTCATGGTTGGCCTAAAATTTAATTATCATTTCCTACTCCACCTCCACACAAAAACATGCCAAACAAATTTATCATATTTCGTCCCTTTCTCATTCCTCACATGCAAGAAAAAAACTGAAGAAAACCATCCCTGAACCTTTCTCAAGCAAAGGTAAAAAAGTGCTCATTCATGTCAAGTTCTCTAGTGACTCCTCCAAGTTAGTTACCTCTCACTCCCATCAGAATAATGAACAATCCCCAGTTCTCAATGAAGTACAACCTCATGCATCCAATCAACCAAGCAATTAGAAGATCAACTCTACAAATAGAGAAGAAAAGACAACAAGCTGTGGGAAGAAGCAAATTGCTTCTCACAATAAATATGGCTTTTGATTATTGTAGGACAATTTGTATGTTTTGGTTATTTTGAGATAACCTGATACTATTATCTTCATTTTGGACAATCGATCTTTTTCTATTTTTGTGGTTTAAAAATATATTTATTCATTTTGATATATACATGGATAATTTTGGGAGACACAAGGGAATATTCAAGTGATTGTTTATGTGTGTATTTATGAGATGGCATGATTTATTTTAAAATAAATTATGGAGCGACAATGAGGGAATCAAGCTTAAAAGATTTAAAAGATTAGGGGTCCCACCTATTAGTTATTATTTAATAAACCCTTTATTATTATTTTATTTGTCCCTAACTAATATTTAGTCTATTATGAATTAAATAATGGTAGTTTTAAACTACCAAAACCTCTTTTGAGGAAGATAAAATATGATCAAGGGAAGGGACAAAGGGAGAGAGAACAAGGAATAATTTTATGATATAAGGTCTTCTCTTATTCTTGTGAGATTACTTACTTTCATTCATTCTGAGTTATCTTAGAGTCTTAACAATCTTGTTGGCAACAAGGTCTTATTGAACATGGAAGGATTCAAGGATTGTGATACATATTTCAGCAACTTATTAGTCAAAGGTTGTTCATATGATCTTGATATTCTATGTATTTTGATTTGTATATGAATTAGATTTCATTACTGATAGGGAATATTTTATAGAGTCAATCAATGATGTTTTTGTGGCTATGTTGATCATGACTTCTAGTATTGGTCCTCTCTTCTTGTCAGAGTCCTTTTGTATGGTGCCCATCATAGATCTCTAAATTTGATCTTGGTCCATATCCACATTGTTATTGGATAAATCAGTGAATGCGGACACAAACTAATCTCCCTAGATCCACTTGGATCTAGAACAAAACAAGACAGGACATGGCGCTTTCCCTAAGTTGTTATCATTGAATTTACTACCAAAGAAGGAATAGATGACATACCTTTAGCTATCTCTTCCTTATATCTTTGTTGTTCCTTCTTTGCTCCGATGCTCTTGTGAGATCATATCTATAATGACACAAACCAACCAAAGTGAAAGAAACTATTGTAGATTCAATGAAAACGTAAACATGTGATCAAGGAGTCATGTAATAAAATACCAATGATTCTATGGGAAATAAACATGTCACCGTATCATATCAAGTAAAAGTGGAAGATACAACCAAATTTCCTTGATGTCGCAAGGTCCCTTTCGGTTGTCCTTTGTTCCAACACACACATACACTTGCTCCGAATTTGTATGAAGATGGTACACAAAAGCTTGATGGACAAATGGAGGCCTCAAGCATCAGTTGTAAAAGGATCCTTCACACAGTCTTCATCTTATTCTTTCAGTAATTCTTTGCTCAATCTTACTGAAACTTTTCCATGAGAAACCTATTATTATATAGGAGGAGTTGAAGTGGTTAAAAAGATGAGAATGATCCCACCAAATTAGAGAATCCAATAGGATCACAACCATATGGATGCCACCTCACATTCTAGAAGATTATCCTTTTAGAAAATTTGTGAACTTCTTCCTTTCCTAAGCTTCAAACATTGCCACACCTTGCCTAGATAATAGCCTGTAGAAACCCCACGAGCCAGGCATAGAGAAGCCTGTGAAAATCAAGGATTTACACACTGTGTACTACTGTCATCTTGCGACGTCATTCCAAAAAATTCCATTGTAAGGGAATAACTCAGTCATTTTCCCTCCTGTAAAATATTTTTTTGAGAGCCTGAACACAATCTTGTAGAGTCATCATTAGTGTGACCAAAATAATGTGTAACACATGCATGGATTTGAAAAGGGTTTGTGATTGTAACTTGGAATGACATTAATAAAATCACTTTGTTAATTTTGGCCTCACATGTGTATTTTCTGATATTATTTCCAGATCTGTATTTCAATTGTTTCTTAATCCTAAAAACACAATTTATATATACATTTTTCACTTTATTTTTTGCATTGTTTAATTATAAAAGACAACATTGATTCCTTTTATTTATTTCTCGAGAATCAATTGATAATTTTTTCTTAGGATATAAACCCCGGGTGATAATCCCAACTATCTTACCCTACCCTAGTAAGATTAAAAAAATGTTGGAGTGAGGTTCCTCATACCTTTTCCTCAACATTGATCAGTTGCACATAGATTTCCATTAATCTAGTTGTCTCTTTGTCTTCTCTCTTCCCAACTTACTAACATCGGTCCAACAAAGCATAATCAATATTCCTTTGTATTCTTGAGGGGTGAGGAAGCTTTATTGATGTGTTTGGATTCTTGGCGATCCATATATAAATATAGCCTAGACCTTCTTGGATGGTAATGAACTAGGTGTTCTTGGATTGAACTTGGATATATTTTTCAATAATGGCAGTTTTCATGTGTTTAAAATGGTGCAATAGGGCATACATTTTTGTGATGGATTCCTCTAGTTCTACCCTGACTTTATCTATGATTTCCCGAAACTCTTTCAGGTTTTCCTCATCTATATTCATGTGTTTGATATGATCTTCCAACTCTTTGATCCTAACATCCTTCTCTAGGTTATGGAGGTACAAGTTATTTAAATTGTTATGTGCAATTGTGGTGAAGGCGGTGTGAGAAGAAGCTACATAAAGTGGATCTTCGTTGAAATTATCTATCACTAGGGTATCTGTGAGGATTGATATTGGGTTTTATCTTGTGATTGGGAACTTTTGGACTTTCTACTATACTATGCGGCCAATGGCTTTGTCATACTTGAAATTTTCCAAGTTCGTTATTTTAATCAATTTATACAGAGTACAAAGTTCCATATCTAACACACCGAATTAAGTGTGACTTATGGAACCTCCCATTCATATATCTAGGATATTAATGTCAATTGGAGTTGTGTCACAATTATGAATTTATTCATCTTTATTTCACTACTCCTCCTTTGCTACCTTGGCTGCAAATTCATTTGCTACTTTCTGTTTTGCTTCCATTGTTATTGCTACTTTTGTTGTAGCTCTTTCAAATATTTCCTTATGTTCAACTTCTTCTTCTACTTTCTTATTGGATATTTCCTTTGGTTCTGCTTCTGCTTCTACTATTGCATCAAATTTTTCCTTAGCTCTGGATTCATCCGTCTTTATTTTCTTTTCTTTCACATCCTCCTTTTTCTTGTGAGTTTTTTATTTCTTCCCCCACTTCTTTTCTGCTACCTGTTCTTCTTATTTCGTTGATCTAGAATGAGTGTATGTGGTTGCAACATATGATTTTTCTTCTTCCTCTTCCCTACATTTTTCTTCACGGGAATTTTCTTCATCCACGATTCTCCCTAAGGGATTTCCTTGTCTCCTGGAAATGACCTCATCGTATGTCTTGGCACCGCAATGGATGTCCTCTTCCTCCCATGTGGCTGAAGTGTATTCCCATGGGACACCATACTTATTACATTGATTCTTGACCATTTTATTTGGGTCATTCGTTCTGAATCATTAATCTCCAAAAAACATATGATAGTAATGTATCCACTTCATATTGATACTTCTTGGTGGTTGTGAATTAGTAGGAGTTGATCCATAATGGAAGTGAGGGAAACATAAATTTATTTTCTTGATATAGAAATTCCCTAACTCCATTGATTACCATTTGGTAGGCCACTTCATGGAGAACCAATTTGTCTGGGACAAATCCAATGAGTATATGTGAAGCTTTGGTGGCTCTATATATTATTATGTGTATTCCATGCTCCATTAATTACATGTCCCCTATCCTTATGATTTATACTAATTACTTGTCGCTCATGCATAGGGCCGGAGCACACAAAATGGATTCATATAATGGTGTGAGGAAGTGGTCACATATCCTGTGGTACTTTTTCTCCCAGAGAAATTTGCAGTATATGTGAATGGAAAGGTATGTCAGCTACCATGTCCATCCCATCTTAGGATATTGATATACAACACACATGATATCTGGAATATATGTGGACATGTGAAAATCCAGAAATGTTTCGAGTTCAACTTCCTTGATGGATATAATAGAATTTATTCAGTTTGTTGACAAGATATCAACCCTATTGAATGATGACCCTTCATATGCATAGCAGTAGACTAGGGGAATATATGATGAAGTAAATTTGGAAGCATCTATCTCTCCATGCAATTTGTATATCATTTCCATGATGTATTGATATGGATTCCTCAATGCAATGGTGGGGTAATCATCGGTCGACTTCTATTTAAATGATTTATCTGGTGTGTATCACATGCTAAACAATTATTTTGTCATGCACTTGAATGCACCACGAATTTATTCATCCAACTTCTAGGTTCCCTTATCTAGATGGTAATCTTTTTCCAAATCAAATGATTGGAAACAATCTAGGGGATATCACCTAGCATTGCATATGTACATGTTATCCAATTCTACATGCTTGAGAATCCAAGCAATGTAATATCCATAGGGAAATACTACAACACATGATGCTACCTTGTGTATTCCCAATTTTATGATATTCTTAAAAACTTTAAGCTCATCTTGGTATTCAACATCAACAAGTAAAATTTTCTTTTTGAACATTTGAAAGACGTCGCCAAATTTGAGTGAGTCTCCTCCTTTCTCTAGGAGTCATTTTATGTCATTATAAATTGCACAGAGGTGTTAGGTTCATCTGCATGTTTCCTACCACTCTTGGAGGTATTTGTGGCTAGTGTGTTTCTCATTACCCTATTTCATGGAGACATTTCTGAACCCAAAACACATAGTCGAAATTATCCCAAAACCAAAACTAGGAGAGAAAATAATCATGATTAGATCGAGATATGTAAACATATAAGAGACAAGCATGACACACAAATATACTTATGTTAACCATGTGTCAAGTACCTAAAGAGTCACTTGTATTGATGTTGGGCGGGAGATCATCATTTGAGGATGAGAATATGATTGGAAATATTATGAGAGTTTATGTTTTGGTGAGGATTCAGGTGAAAATTCTAGGAATATTGGTGAATCTTAATGTTATATTAGTTAATAGAGGAATATCCGAGATTAGAGAAATTCGTGGGGACTGATCTGGTATGTACTAGACCAATTCATTGTAATTCCTCCAGTTGAACTAGATGTAATGTTGTCAAGCACGTTAGTGGGAAAGATAAAATTCCAGAGAAGTTTGTAGTAAGCTTGCTGAAGGGTTAGAGTCATTGGTGTTAACTTCTCCAGAATCGTGAGTTTATTACCGAAGGAGATGGCGTAAATTCCTCAGGTTACCACCTTTTATGAGATTTTAACCCTATGACATTGGGTCTATGTCACAACAGATATTAACCATATATAAAATACTGAACCTACCCTCCAATATGAAAATCAATAAATAAATAACTACTTAGAGGAGAGAAACAAGGATATTGTACCTTGTATCCAAACGTTTAATGTATATCCTCACTCTTGACCTTTGACTTTCTCAATTACTTTTCCTCTACAAATATGAAAAAGGAACCAAATATATACTGCAACAAATTAGTTACCAAATCAATATATAAATGCAATAAGTGAATTTAGATATGTAGAACAAAATCGACATATACAAAAAAATAAAAAAAAATTACACATAAATTGGAGGGAAAGAGAACCGTTTTATCAATCAACATGAGATAGGTAAGTTACAACATCATCCTAACTAATGGAATTTCCTCAAAACCAACCACCTAAGGTCCTCCACCAAGCCCTTCAGGTATATACTTAGTAATGGAGTACGTTCTGACATGACCCAGAAGGGATAGGAACACACCCAACGATCATACAAGAGAGAGGAAGGGATAATGGAAAATAAATAAAGCCTATGAGGAAAAAGGTAAACACACAAAAATTCAAAAGTTGTGGTTAGGTCCTTTTTAGGTTGCTAAAAATGTTGGCCCATCTACCTTTATTTTACAAACTCTTGAAGGAATAGAAGAATATTTTCCTGTAAATGAGTTAATTATGAAAACATAATTTTCTTAAAAGACACATCAATCCTTGTAAATATTTTTGTTTGTTTTGATATTTTAGTTTATATATATTTTTTGAAATATGATTATTCTCTTTCTCTCATATTGATTTTTGGTTATCTTATGATTTCTGTTTTGATATAACAACTACATACACATGTTTATCAGTTGTCTTTGAAATCCATTTTATTACAAAGAGAGATTAATTTAGATTGTTTGAAATGGGAAAATTCCTTAAAAGATAAATCTTATGACTAGCTTATATTTTTAAAGAAATATAAACAAGGAACGGACTCTACAACAAAGTCTATTTGAAGTAATTTTCCCCCTAAAATTAAAAATATTTGTCTGGGAAATAGTATATCATAAGATGATCAATTTATTTTTATTTCATGCACATAGATATATAAATAACTCTCTATATAAGTCCTCCTTTATTTTTGTCATTGTTCAAAGCAATCACTAATTCATTTACTAAAGACAAAAATTGAAACACACACACACACACACACACACACACACACACACACACACAGAGATGGGAAGTATATACTAACCCTTCAAGGTACTAAACATGCAACAGTTCAATGATTATATGATATTAAGGTAACTTCGTCGGGGTACTGAACAAGCCTACTGGAAGTGAAGCAATACGAGGTACATTGAGTTAATCTTTTAAGTTCTGTCATGATAAATAAACTTTTCTTATTAGTCCAATCAAAATATTCATTTCCCAACTATAAATTAATAAACACCTTTTATCCCCTCCAATGATATAGAGTGAAAGAGTATTAGTACTGTTTTATTTTTTATTCTTTTCAAACTAGTCATAAAAAATAATTTATCTACATTTAATAAGTTTTCCTTATTTCTTATGATCTGATATATTTTTCTTTGACTTATATACAAAGATAACTGGTTTCAGCATCATGTCTCCATTTTTTGTAGAATACAACATCCTCCCAAATATTTCATGTGATATAAATAAATTTGGGACCCTTTCATTTTTTCATTTTGAAAAGAAAAGTTTTTTTTAATTTCTGAAAAATCATCATGTTTTCACTTGATTTTTATTTTCAGTTTTTTAAAATTTTGTCCTCTGAATCTTCAACTAGATTTTAACGACATCTTCTTTCTTGGTTGTTTTCATTTTGATTTCCAAGTCATGTTATCAACATATCCTTGATTATTTTTCTCATGTACATTATTTTTCACAATTTATACTTGAGCTACAATATTTGAAAAAATCCCAAATTCATGATTATATTGCTTCTCTAATATTTTGTTTCGAAAATATTTAAGAATTTGAAAGTTTAAAATTTCTATTGACCTTTAACTATTTTCATGAAAATTTAGGTTATCTTTTCAAAAAATTTAATCAAGTTTGTCATTACCATAAATGAGGTTAATATGTTAATCTAGAACTCAAAACAAAAGGTGATTAATCGAGTTTGGACCTTGTCATCACGAATTTTAATGACTTTAATTTATTACTACAGTCTTATGTATTTCCATACATCATGCAAATAGATGATATTTTCGAAGATATGTTAATTTTCCTCCATGTTTGTTACTTGTATTCCTCGACATTTACTACAAATTGATTACACATCTCAAGTTATGCTAAAATTACTCTGTCGAAGGGCTTGAGTTATTTTGATTTTTTTACCCCAAGAGTTGAAGGTTTTTACCTATGGGTGAGAGTTTGTTACATTTCCATGAGAGTTTTTCCAAGATTCACTAAACTTTCAGTATGGGTATGATATCCAGAATTGAATCTGACATTGAACTTATTGAAGCTAACGAATATTATTATCCGACATTTCAAAAATTTGGTTGGTTAGATTTATTGCAAATGTTTAATGACTGTAATGCACGGGTTACTAAAGATTTTGCATTAAGTTTTAATGGTGAATATGCCAAGGTTGGAGATATCACATTAGCAATAAATGAGGAAATGATAGCCATAGTGACCAAGTTGTCGTTAAAGGGGGAATGTTGGTCCAAGACCAAAAGAGTAAAAGAAATCCCCTGGTCAGAAATATAAATTTCTCTTGAGTGTAAATATGATTATAAAGGTATGCCTATCTCCCTAGTGAAATAAAAATGACATTTTATTTTAGGATTTATCAAAATTTTTATCACCTGTGAGGGTCGATATAGTTTTTTCTTTATAATACCACTTTCAGTTGTTGATGGTTTTCATGGATTATGAGTTAACTATGTTTTTCTTCTTTCTCACAAGTGTTTCAAAAATGGATCATTTTTACCAGAGGATACATATTAGTTTAGAAAGACATATTTTCCACCATTGTTTAGTTAAAATTTTGATTGAGTCTTAGTTAAAACAAAATAACGATTTTTGGGAGGATTTTATTAAGAGAAATAAGTTTTTTCAGGATAACCCTGAGTCAAATTTATAGACTCACAATCCTGAGGTAGAGTTTGAAACCTTAAATACTGTAGAGGATAATGTCCTTTCTCACCCATAGGTTTTTGTTTCTCGGAAAAATGTTGCGAGGGTTACATGCATTCAATATTTAAGGTTTAAACTCAAACTAGAGTCAATCATTTTAAGCAAAATAACCTAGGTTTCTTCTGAAGCATCCAAACAAACTATGGTTTCCTCTCTTGCATATGAATGTGATAAAAAATAAAATCCTCCTATTTTTGAAAATAATGATAATTGTAGGAAGTTAATTGATGCAGGAGCATCGCCAACATCAAGCGAGCGTGGGGCAGGCGCCAACACATTTTGGCACATGATAAAATTATTTGAATGTTTTTGAAGTGGATGCGCCAAACATGAATGAAACAATTAAGGAAGGGTGTAATTCCATATTGTAAACATACCTTGAGCGTCCCGCTCTCGTCTGTAACGAGTGAAGGAATTTATGTTAATGAATGTAAGTAGGTAGAATTGAATTCCTAGATTAGACAGTTTTAGGGGCCGGAGGGAAAATGGATATAGACACCCTCCCTTGTATTATTGTAATAATAAGCAACATTATGAGAAGAGATCATAGGAGAGCAAAAGCAGAGAGCTATGTAGAGTACACCCCATGTACAGAAGTTCTGGATTAATACAAAGATCTTTAGTTTAGACTCATGGTGTCCAATTACTTTCTGTGTTGCACATGCTAATTTATACATGTTTTTTTACCCTCTATTATACATTTTGTTTTGCTATGTGAATGTATGATTTCATAATGAATCTATGAAATCTGAAGAGAGGGATAGAAGAGAACGAGTTTCAATTGTTTCTCTGTCTGAGTAATATTTTTCCTGCAAGGAGTGTAGTGAAATTGTCTGCAAGTTGTGCATCGACAGGAGTCAGAGTTCATCTCTGCAAGCTCAGGAGAGATAACACAATTCTCATTCTCTCAGAAGTGTAAGTTAAGTATAGGAGTTGTGCAAGGAGTGGGAAGGCTGAGTGAAGTCTCATTGTTTGCAAACTGAGCGAAGTGGTGGAAAGACTACTGTTGCAGAGAGTACATAGAGTCAGAGAACTCAATACCTGGAAGTATTCGAGAATTTCCACAAGGAGTGCGTGCAGGAGTCTTCTTGAAGACTCGAGTCATGGAGAAATCTTAAGAGGTTTAGTACCTTGAAGCATTCAGAGAGAAGGCGCAGCGATATCGTTTCGCGGGTAGACAAGTTTTGCGAAAGAGCAATTTGTTCATTTCATTGGAATTGCCAAGGAGGGAATTGACGGTCGGAGTTCTTCGTGGAGGATTCGCAAAGTCCTATAAGTTGTCAGATCTCACAGAGAAGCAGGGGAGTTACGACAGCATTCGGTGGGTGAAAATCTTGGGAGAATAGAGCCGTAGGATCTGGGCCAACAGGGCTATCAAGATCACTCACATATTTCTCATCTCGGGGTTTCAGGAGGTGAAGAGTCAAAACCTTTGTAGCGAGACTCACAAAATCATGAAAGGAGAAGTCTTGAGATGGTGAAGGAATCTGAGTCGTATGCTAGAAGGAGGAAATGTGTCATGAGATCACCTGTATCGGGGACTCAAACATTGGAGGTCAGAAAGGGAGGTCATTCAACTTCGCGAGTGGAGAAGTTGTGAAGTGAATCAGGACCATCCATCAGGGAGTGGACAGGTGGCATACTCGTTGACACAGAGGTCAGACCTTACGTTGACCATTTCAGTGTTTTGTGGTTCAGAGGTTCGAGAGCACAACATCCAGACTTGCAAAGTCATGAGGTCCGAAACTCCAAAAAAGGCGGGAAGTTATGTGTGGGACTCACGTTGATGATGTGTCGAAATTTCACATTTCGAGTGTATCGGAGGGTAAGAGGTCAAGACTCTTGTTGTAACATACCTCTCTGGTGCACTTATAAAAATTATTCTTTGAGGACACTTGATCGCAAGTGATCTGGACTTTTCTGATATTAATACATTTATGCTTGATTATGATGCGTTCTGATAGACGACATGATTCTTTACTACTTGATGTAGATAGGTGCTATTGACTCAGTTTTGTTGAGTGTGCAGGGTTTTGAACCTTAAGGATGCATGAACATTGATGGAACCCCTTGGACTCCGGATTGAGTCAGGGAGTGTGCTATTTGGGTTGATTTATTTACCATCATATTTTATTTATTTGATGATATGTTGTTGACATGTTCTGACATGATGGTTGATGATGTAGGGTGACGATATCTTGCCGACCAGACTCACATATGGAGTAAAGGGGCCACACACGAGTTCCATAGAGGTTGAGGGAGAGGTGTGGACAGCATCCCTGCCACAACCTACTAGCACTCC
>JZKD02S1259142.1:700083-713953 GCA_000966675.3 Picea glauca
ATTTCAACTTGGGCTTGAAACACGTGCATTCCTCTCTCAACACTCCAATGGCCAATCATAAGAGGATAGGGTTTAATTCTTTTTAATATATATATTTAAACTTTATAACGCCCATGCCATCACTTCGATGAATTCAGACTCCATTTAAACACCCCCTTCCATCCACTCTGAATGGTCAAATTAGAGTAAACTTTGGTCTGGAAAATCGTGCGCACCTCTCATTCTTCCAAGAACCAATCCTAAAAGGGAATATTTTAATGTAATAATAATATATATATGTGTGTGTGTGTGTGTGTGTGTGTAGCACCCAATTAACACTCTCGTCATTGCTCCAAAGGTTTCATAATTTATTTTCATGATCCCATATCAACCTCTGAATGATCAACTCTGAATGGACTTCGCTCTTGGAATGGGTGTGCTCCCCTCATCACTTTTATGGCTAATCATGAGAATGTAACATTTAATATTATAAAGTATATGTGGGACCTCATATTCTCAGGCTATCAGAATCTGAACACCCACCCTTATCTCCTTATCCCAAAGGAAAATTATAAACACGCATGATTTAATATTTAATATTGTATGGTTCAAAACTCCATTAGTCACATCAGTTGCTCCATTCTCTATGCTTCGACGAAATGTAAATTCTGATAAAAATAAATATATATTTATAAACAAATTTCTGCGTTGAGAAAATAAGTTTGTTTATAAACTCAAGGTATTTGAACACTAATAAATGGAAATGCTCCATTAATAAAATTTCTTCAAGAGAACTGAACTACATGTGCAAGGTATGTATTTTATAAATAGGGAAAAATCTTAGCACAATAAAAAAAAATTGCACAAGGGAAAGGATTTCAAATCTCCATTACTCACACACTTTGCAAATAATTTATACTTTGTATATACAATAGTTTACAACCATATGATTCAAATATTAGAGTATTTAGATGGAAAATTAGGAATTTTACCAGTATTTACTAGAATTTACCTTTTGCTCAACTTTTCTCAGAAAATATAGAATTTGCACATTTTTTTATTATTATTTGGGTTGGTTTTCATTGATGTCAACCCTTAAAGAAAGTCTGGTAGCGAATTTTGGTAGCACAGAGGTTTGGTTAATGGACCCAAGTTTGTTTGATGTATAATGGTATGTGTTTTAATATATTTGAAGGTAAGACTATTCTAGATGGATAGTACATGTCATGCTATTTTCGGTGGTATGTGGAACATCACATAACTCCTCACGATTAGAGATTTATGGCCATGTGAAGTTGGAGAGCCCTCATGAGTCATCTAGAAGCCACAAAAGATCAAAGTAGTCAAAGTGGTTGCAAAGAATAAATTATTTAAATAATAAAGTGAAGTGATGAGTGTACTATAAGTAAAAGTGGATACAAAAGAAATTATTTAAATAATAAAGTTAATGGAGAAATTACTATGTGGACAAGTGGTTAGAAGTGGGTTAGCCCTAAAATAAGGAAAGTGGTTTAAGAGATTTTAGAAGCTAAATAATAAAGTGAAGTGATGAGTGTACTATAAGTCAAAGTGGATACAAAAGAAATTGTTTAAATAATAAAGTTAATGGAGAAATTACTAAGTGGACATGTGGTTAGAAGTGGGTTAACCATAAAATAAGGAAAGTGGGTTAAGATGGTTAAAAGGTAACCCCTTGAAGAAGCTACATGAAAGTATAAATAAGAGGCAAGGCTCTCTCATTTTAATCACACTTGAGCATATTGAATATCTAAAAGTGGCTGAGGTAACCAAATGATATCTACGTCAAATTTTAGAGGGAAGGTGAAGTAAAGAAGATCGGAATTCAAGGGAGGATAAATTATTTTGATGATGATTTCTAAGGTATGTTATTTACAGGTCATATTACCATTTTCACAATAAATTTTTTCTAGAATGATTAAGACTGTGAAATTAGGAGGCTGTTGAAGAAACATATCCAAGTAGCTGTGATAAAAAATTCATCTTGTGGGTCGTTGTATATTTGGAGTTACATTTTGTGGAAAATAGGGAAACCCAAAGAGAGATAAAACAAAGGAAGTTGGTGCTTCCAATGAATGTAATTCTTAAAGAAATATAAGAAAAAACATTCTGTCATTTTCTCCCGCTTTGGGTTTCCTTGTAAAAACGTTGGTGTATTGTTTATGTGTATAATTGCTCATGTGTTCATTGTTTATTTACTCTGCAACTATTGGAAGATAATGCTACATTGATATAACACTTTCATTTTGTGGGTAAAAAGGATTATTTCTCTATTACTGATTCACCCCCAGTCTCAGTAATCCAACAATTGGTATCAAAGTCGGTTGCTTCAAGAATCAGTTTAACCACTAAAAGGTAGATCATGAAGAGAAACAACATGTATAAACATGGAATACCACAGTTTTATGGACAAAAGTATGCATTATGGATTATAAGGATGAAAACATATATACAGGGACATGGATTTGAAATTTGGCAATCTATAGTAGATGGATACAAAGAGCCAATAGTTTCGCCAACAAGTGAAAGAGAAATAAAACGCGATCAAAATAATTCCAAAGACACAAATGAACCTCTGAATGGTCTTGGTGAATCTGCATACACCAAAGTTATGCATTGTAAATCCAATAAAGATATTTGAGACAAACTTCAAAATATTTATGAAGAAGATTCAAAAGTCAAAGAAGCAAAGCTTCAAACTTACAGAGGTCAGTTCGAAAAACTAACGGTGATGGAAGATGATAATATTGCAACTTACTTCTTACGATTCAATGAAATAGTAAATGAAATGATTGGATTAGGAGAAGAAATTAAAGAACCTGTAATTGTTCAAAAGGTACTGAGATCTCTTCCTATGAGATTTGATCCTAAGATATCAACACTAGAAGAAAGAGTAGATCTAGACTCAATAAGAATGAATGAACTACATGTAATATTCACAGCATATGAAATGAGAACTAAACAGGAAAATCCAAGTATAAAAGAGGTAGCTTTCAAAGCATCGAAAAGGTGAAAGGAAAAGGGAAATAAAAAATAAAAATAACATAGAAGCAACAGTGACATCTTCGAAGATGATGAAGAAACGGACAATTTTGTCAAGAGATTGAACAAGGGAACCAATGACATATATAAAGGTAAGCCTCCATGGATTTGTTTTAATTGTGATGGCATTGGTCATTTTTCTAAAAAATGTCCTCTTAAGAAAAATAAGGGGAATGATTAAGATTACTTAAATAGCAAACAAACTTATAAAGGCAAAGGAACCACAAATAAAGTTTTCAAGAAAACCTTATGTACTAAAGAAGACATCTCCTCATCAGATGAAGATGAAGTCAGTGACAGTGACACAAAAAGATTTCTATCCATGACAGTAGAAGACTCTGATAAAGAAGACACTGAAGAACAATATGAAGAGGCAAAAGTTGACTACCGAGAAGAATTGTTGATTGCCATAGAATTTATAAGAAAAGAAAAGAGGAAAAACAAGAAGATACAAGCAGAACTAGACAAGAATGAAGACACTCAAGAACTAGAGCAGATCATCATCACAAAATTGAAGCTTCAAATAGAGGAATATAAAATAATTTATGAATTACTAAAAGAACATTTAGAAGAAAGAGACATGATCATTGGAAATATGGAAGCATAGATTGTCACATTGAGAAATTATCTTCAAAAGAAAAACTCCTCCAGTGAGAAGATTCAGATTTCAGAATCAACGACTGATAGATAGACTTCAGGAAGAATACAGATTCATAAGAGTAACTCCTTTCATAATATCTTCAATTCCTAGGTATCAAATTATCTTTTTGGTTTTATGTTATGCATGCAATAATTTCAAACATAAAGTTGTAAATTGCAGAGCTAATAGGAGGAACATAAAAAAAATTGAAATTCATACACAAAATGGTTATCCAAGAAGGCCTAGTGAAACACAAAGAAGAATCTACAATATGTTTGAATCATTGAGCACTGACGTGGAATACTACAAGTGCAATAACTATGGACACATGACCAAATATTGTAGAATGGAAATCCCTCCTAGAGAACCACAACAAAATAACAAAAGTCACATATAGGAGCCTCAGAAGAGAACATGTATAAGAAAGAAAAATCAGTATAGAAATGAAGAATGCACACTCTCTCTACAAGATAAGAAAAATAAGCATGGTTCTTCAAAACACGAAGAAAAGGTGAACAAAGACCAGGTCCTAGATATTGCAAGAATGGAAATAAAACAAGATGAAGAAAATTCTACAGAGAAAAGGAAATATGTCAGATATAGAAAGATTTGGAAAATAACTGAAAGAAAAGAAGGACAGTTAAATAAGTAATAGGTTAAAGAGATTGTACTTTCAAGCACTTCAAAGATGAATCCACAGATAGAAAGAAAGAAGTCAGATCTCAGAGAGATGATAAATCTACTAATGAACATGATGATGAATACACTTTAGAGAAGTAATTGTTCTGAGCCATCCGACTTAGAGACTCCCAAATAATATGAATAATAGACAGGAGGAGTCTATGCGGTAGTTGAGACAAACCAGAGAACCATCCTTCGAGCATCTTGCATAATTTGAGTAGAAAAATTCACTGCATTCAGTTAGCAGAAGTACAATATGATATATTAATTAGTTGTAGTAGTACTTCATGATAGTACAATGATATATGAGTCAAAATTATGGATAGTTGTGTATCAGAGTCTTGAACAGTATGGACAGATATGGACATGAAATCATCTTTTCTGAACGGGGAAATTGAAGAAGAAGTCTACGTTGAACAACTGGTTTCTAGAGCATGGTACTCTAGACAGGATAAATATCTACAACATGCAGGGTTCAAAAAGGGAAGTGTAGACAACAACCTCTACATCAAGAAATTTGCGAAGGATATGTAGAATGAATTTGAAATGTCATTACTTGGAGAACTATCCTTCTTTTTGGGTCTTCAGATGAATCAAAGCAACCAAGGAATTTTTATTTCTCAAACTAAGTATAGCAAAGAAATGCTAAAGAGGTTCGGAATGGAAGATTGCAAACTAGTTACCACTCCTATGCAAACCAATTGCAAGTTGAGAAAATATGACGATTCAAAGTCTACGGAACAGAGGAAATATAGGTCAATTATTGGTATCTTACTATATGTGACAACATCTAGACCAGATGTAATGTAGGAAGTTGGACATGTGGCATGATTTCAAGAAACACCAAAGGAATCACATGTATTAGTAGTGAAGAGGATTTTCAGATATCTCAAAGGAATAAAAGATTTTGGATTATGGTATACAAAAGGAAAGGATCTATCACTTTTTCCTACACAGATGTAGATTGGGAAGGTTGCATTTATGAGTGAAGAAGCACCATTGGAGCAACGTTCTACTTGGGTGAGTGTTTAGTATCTTGGCTAAGAAAGAAAGAATGATCAATACCTTTATCTACAGTCAAATCAAAGTATATTGTAGCATCATGATGTTGTACTCATGTTCTATGGATGAAACAAACTTTGACAGATATACAGGTTGAGTATTATGAGCCCATTTCAATCTATTGTGATAATACAAGCGCCATAAATATCTCAAAGAACTCGGTGAAGCACTCCAACACAAATAACATTCCAATAAAGTATCACTTTCTATGGGAACAGGTTGCAGAGACTAACATGAGAGTTGAAAATGTGGGCACAAAAGAAAAAGTGGCAAACATCTTTACAAAACTACTTCTAAGGGAAGCCATAGAGTATTTTTGCTAGAGACTCAGAGTAATTTCTACTCCAAAATTAATTCTTTTGAATTTTTATCTTATATGTCTTAGATTTACATGAGAAAGAACAATAAAGAGGAGAATTCATGTTGGGGGATCAGTTTCAGGAAGAGTTCAGTCCAGGGGAGTATCCCCAAAGAAAATTCAGTTAGGGGGAGACACTCCAGATAGAAAGATACCTTTTCCATTAATGACAAAGTGGGGGAGATTTATCAAATGCAAAAGTAAATGCTTGGAGAAAGATAACATAAACATGGTTCCAGGGGGAGTGATGGTCACAGGGGGAGCATGAATGATATGAATTTAGTATTGCATCAAATTGTTTCCATCAATGCCAAAGGGGGAGATTTTTTATTATTTGGGTTGGTTTTCATTGATGTCAACCCTTGAAGAAAGTCTGGTAGCAAATTCCGGTAGCACAAAGGTTTAGGTAATGGACCCAAGTTTGTTTGACATATAATGGTACGAGTTTTAATATATTTTAAGGTAAGACTATTCTGTATGGATAGTACATGTAATTCCATTTCTGGTGGTATGTGAAACACCAAATAACTCCTCACAGTTAGAGAGTTATGTCCATGTGAAGTTGGAGAACCCTCACGAGTCATCTAGAATCCCCAATAGGTCAATGTAGTAAAAGTGGTTGCAAACAAGAAATTATTTAAAAAATAAAGTGAAGTGATGAGTGTACTATAAGTCAAAGTGGATAAAAATGAAATTATTTAAATAATAAAGTTAATGGAGAAATTACTAAGTGGACAAGTGGTTAGAAGTGGGTTAGCCCTAAAACAAGGAAAGTGGTTTAATAGATTTTAGAAGGTAAATAATAAAGTGAAGTGATGAGTGTACTATAATTCAAAGTGGATACAAAGAAATTATCTAAATAATAAAGTTAATGGAGAAATTACTAAGTGGACAAGTGGTTAGAAGTGGGTTAACCCTAAAATAAGGAAAGTGGATTAAGATGGTTAAAAGGTAACCCCTTGAGGAAGCTACATGAAAATATAAATAAGAGGCAAGGCTCTCTCATTTTAATCATACATGAGAATATTGAATATATACAAGTGACTAAGGTAACCAAAGGATATCTAAGACAAATTTTAGAGGGAAGGTGAAGTAAAGAAGGCATAAATTCAAGGGAGGATAAATTGTTTTGATGATGCTTTCTAAGGTATGTTATTTACATGTCATCTCACCATTTTCGCAATAATTTTTTTCTAGAATGATCAGACCGTGAAATTGGGAGTCCGCTGAGGAAACATATGGAGGTATATTTCATAACAATTCTAGCTTGTGGGTCGTTGTATTTTTTGAGTTACACTCCATGGAAAATAGGTTTTGTGGCTAGCCCTGAAACTAGTCTAAAACATGTGTTTTGGGTAAAAATGTCATAACTTATTCATAACAGATCCAAATTCAGTAAGACCAAATGTATTGGTTAGAGTACAGTCTTTAATATTTTGTGTATCATTTTCAGATCCAGACAAAAAAATATTCCATGCATGGTAGGCTCTAAAAGTTTTCTCTCTAGAATAAGGCAGAATTCAACAAGGTATGACATTTTTGCTATAACTCCTTTTCTGAGAGGTTCCAAGTAGTGAAACTTGTAGTAATTGCATACAATACACTGAATAACATTGTGTACTAGTTTTAGATATTTATTCATTATAGGTAAATAGTTATTATTATTTCAATTAAGGGTTGTTGACTAATCCAAAATTTGTCATGTGAGACTAGAGTAAAGTTTGATGAAAATGCTAGTCTCTTGTTGTTAAAGTTAAGGAAGTTTTGCAGGTATGTGATCATATACACTAGGTCTATTACAGAGTTACAAATCAGATTTGGATGATGAAATTGATGAGGGATTTTGGTTGAGGTACATGTTTGAGACAAGTAGTTGATGATTTGGCACATACATGAGGTGTATAGTTGATGATGTTGGTACATCTTGATGAGTCATATTATATATGTATTTGATGCATGATTGGTACATATTTTGTGCATGTTTGATTCACTTGTTGATGGTACAGGTTGACGTACATGTTGGTGCATGGTTGATGCACTTGTTTATGGTACATGTTGATTACATCTTGTTTGGACAGGTTATTGTGACATGTTATTTGTACAAGTTTGGTGCATGGTTGATGCATTTGTTTATGGAACAGGTTGAAGTATAGGTTGATGTATGGTACATGTAGGCATAATTTATTGGTATAGGTTGTTACAAGTTGATTATAGGTTGATTGGTACAAGTTTACAAGAGTATATCTCATAGTGATAGTGTGACAGTGGTTCCATCATTATACTTCTATGTCAGGGTGTTTGGATGGGAAAAGGACAAGTGGTTGTAGCCACCTCCTGGTTGTAGTCAAAGAACATAGGGTGTTTTATCCTCCTTCTGGTTGTATCCATAGAATTGTGGAGTTGGAGCTTCCCTCAAGTTGTAGCCTAAGAAACTAGGGTGGTGTAGCCTCCTTCTAGTTGTAGCCAGAGGATTGGGGAGTTGGAGCTTCCTTCAGGATGTAGCATGAGAAACTAGGGGGTTGGAGGCTCCTTCTAGTTGCAGTTGGAAAAAGATGAATTCGGTGCTTCCAATGAATGTAATTCTTAAAGACATATAAGAAAAATCATTCCATGGTTTTCTCCCGCTTTAGGTTTCCACGTAAAAACACTGGTGTACTATGTATGTGTATGATTTCTCATTTGTTCATTGTTTATTTACTCTGCAACTATTGGATGATAATGCTACATTGATATAAAACTTGCATTTTGTGGTTAAAAAGGATTATTTCTCTATTACTGATTCATCCCCCCTCTCAGTAATCCAACAATTTTCATTTAAAAATTTATTTTTTTGTTTGCTTTCCTAGTTTTCCATAGTATTTACATGTTTTGGAAGAAAAACTCCTTCCTGTTAAAACTTTTTGTTTACCAAAATTTACTAATTTCCTAACTACAAAATTTCTTTACTGATTTTTAGAGATTAGCTATTATTCCAAATTATTTCACTTTGGCCATCAATTTTACTGTGTGAATCTAAGTAAAATTGGTTTCTTACCAAATTCAAAAGAAATATTTAATTGTCCACTGTATGTCAATTTCTAAATGTCATTTTCATTTCAAAATTAGAAAATTAAATTGCATTTTTCATTTCTTTCCTAAGGTTTCTTTGTAAAAATACTTTGTCTCTTTTCTAATGTGTGTATTTCTCTTATTGTCAAATAGGGGCTAATATTCCTTCAAGTTCTAAGTTTGGTATATTTTCCAGACCATTAGAAAGGCCAAATTCCTATGCCTAGACTTTAAGTTTCTAACAAAAAAATGTTCTTTCATAATTACCATGATGATTTGGGGTGACTATGGTGTATTGACTTTACTAACATTTGAGAACTGGTTCATATAGTCTAACATAGATGATCAATCAACATTCTTCTCCAAATTTTATTTAGAACCCATTACTAACAACTTTCTTTTTGTAGACAGGGGAAGGCAAAAAACCATTAACAAAATATGATTTCTGAAACTTTACTTCAGATTTCCCAGCCACAATCAGAGTCACAAATTTCATCATTTAAAAAGGAGAATAGTTTCAACAATCATATAGCACTTGAAATCCATATTATAAAATAAACCATTCAAGACAATACAAAACTCAAAAAAACACTTATCTGAAACTTGAAATTAGTTAGAAATTGTTGAAGGGTGTTCCCTTTTCCACCCAACCATAGGCACAATTGCTTCTGTATATTCCTCAACATTCCACCCTCTATCTAGATCATGATGTCATGAGAGAGAACGTTTATTAGTTTTCTCAACAACAACAAGGGACGAAGGTTACTCTCCTTCTCCCACAGGAACATAGTAGTCCAGTTTTCTATCCACCAAGCAAGGGATCGTGCTATGATTTCTCTCTCAATCACTCAAATCCTCTGTAGCTCTGTTTCTCAGCTTAATTAGAAAACACTACCCAACAATTCATGCACATATAAAATTTTGTTTTCTTAGTTTGGCTTGGAACCAGAGCGCCTCACATTCTCTACCTCGTCATAAATGGTCACCAAAAGCATTCGTGTGCATTCTCTACCCTCTACCCACGATTTTCCTTTATTTTATTTCCTTCTACAACAAGATTTTTTGGGTCCATTTAACAATTCCTAGGTTAGATTAAGAAGTTTCCATATGGAGTACTATTCCCATCTCCTCCTTGAATCTTGAGGAAGAATTTCCAACTACCATCTTGAATGGTAATTAAATTCTCTGGGATAGAGGACTGTTTTGGGTCTAAGAAATTTAAATCCAACAGAGTACTATCATGGCATGGGTCATCTCAACCATTATTGGTTACCCTCACTATTGCCTCTCATGCATCATGATCTACATTGGAAACACCTTCTGTAGTTGTGCAACAATTTCCATTTTATTTAATAACATAAATATTTACATTACCTTCTACAACAAAAGTTCAGAATTTCCAAAATCCATACATAACTAGTTTGTCCATTGTCTTTTAGAAAAATAGAATTATGTTTATAGGTTGGGGAAAATAGGGGTATTACAATATCCTCCCCCTTAAAGGAACATTGTCCTTGGTGGTCTACCTTATTCTATGATTTTTATGTAAAACAGTGAACAAAAACAGATATGCATATTTCATGGCATCCTCCATTTCCCATGTAGATTCATCTGTACCAAAGTAATTCCACTGCAGCTTAACCTATCCAACGGTTTTGTTCCTGAGGGGGATTTCCCTCCCTTCTAGTAAGAATTATGGTTCTGGAAATAATTCTCCCTCTTGTTCCACCTGAATCACAAACCAATTAATTATATGATTAGAATCATGTACATATTTCTTCAATAACAAAACATGGAAAACACTATGCACTTTCATTATGGGAGGAAGTACTAGTCTATATGCTACAGGTCCAACCTTGTCTAAAATTTCAAAGGGTGCATTAAACTGAGGTGCCATCTTGGTACAAGTTCCTTTTCTCAAGGAACATCTTCTGGTCCTAATTTGGGGATACAAATGATCCCCTACTTTGAACTCTCCAGGAGTCTTATTTTTGTCCACATAGATTTTATGTTTGTCTTGAGCTATTTTCATATTATGATTTATTTGTACTACCTGTTGCTCCATTTATTTGAGAATATATGGAACAAGTGTTATTATTTCCACTGGATTATTCAATCTGATTGGAATATTGCATTGTCTGCCATACAGAGCCTCAAAAGGGCTCATCTTCAATGACTCTTGATAGTCATTGTTGTAGGAAAATTATACTAGTGGTAGGTATTCTTCCCATTTCTTATATTTTTGCATCACATGAATCCTTAACATGTAATCTAATACTTGATTTAACCTCTATGTCTTCCCATCAGTCTGAGGCTGATAGGCTATACAAAATAAAAATTTAGTCCAGAAACCAACAAATAGAGACTTCCAAAAAATTGAAGTAAATTATGTATCTCTATATGATATGATTTCCTGAGGTATACCATGTAGCCTAAATATTTATTTCATGAAAATATTGGAAATCTCTATTTCCTTTCAAATTGACTTTACAAGGATAAAGTTAGCAACCTTGCTTAGCTTATCCACAACTACCATAATAACATCATTCTTCTTGTTTGATTTAAGAAATCTTGTGATGAAATCCATGGAGACGGTTTCCCATTTCCATTCTGGAATTGGTAGGGGATGAAACAACCCTTTTAGGTGCTTGTGGTCCACTTTAACCATTAATATTATAAACATTTATCCAAGTAGTCATCTATGTCCTTTATAATTTCTGGCTAGTAAGCCAATTTCCTTGTGGTTGTTACAATCTTTTGATAAATATGTTGGTCAGTATATAGTATTTTATGTAGTTCATCCATGATGAATCTCTTCACGTCGTCACAATTTGGAATATACAACTTACCTTTGTAAGTAAGAAAGCCATCATTCAACAATTGATATCCCTCATACTTCATCCCTGTGGGCTCTTGTTCTAGGTATGATTTCACAGTTGTGAAAAATGCAGTTGTTTATTGTGCACTTTTGACTCTCTCCTTAATGTTTGATTCACATCTGATTACATCTTCCAAGTGAATCACCTTCATGCTTCTATTGAGGGTATCAACCACTATATTTTCTTTTCCCTTTATGTGTTTGATTTCAAAATCAAATTCACTTAGGAGAGCCATCGACCTAGATTTCTTGGCATTCAGTTTGGCTTGGTAAAAAAAATACCTCATCTGATCTAAAAATGAAGAAGACTTGAAAAACTTGAATAATTATTGCAAGTGAAATGTTATGTGTTTAAAGCAACGAGATCAATTTTCAACACATAAATTAAGGATTACTTATGCAAAATACACATAGACAATAGCATAAACATTGAACATAAACACATGTGCACAACAATTGATAAAGGGGTTCACCCCTCTTATGGGCTACATCTCCTGGTCCAGCTTCCAATGGATCATTATTATTAATTTGTCAAAAAGTTCTCAAAAACATGTCTTACAATGCTCAATCTGACAAACCGACTGCTCCAATGGCTTCCCAACGTCCCAAAACCCCTGTCTGGGCTCTTTCGGTACCTGAAATGGTCGAAAAATGAAGAAGTTAGGCCTCCTGGAAGTCTCCCTCTTCAAGCTTGCTGTCTTTGGTTCTACAATTCGCACCCTCCTTCAACAAACTTGGCTCACAGGCTCTTTTAAGCGTAAAAAACCAGCACCGGATGCAACCGCGCCAACGGTGCAAACCATAGGACGATTAAGATGCCTCCAGCCCCTAACCGCCTCGGCACCTGGGCGTATCGCACATGCGACCAAAGGATGGGCAAAAAGGTGGTTAGTTCGTTTGAACCGTGCCAACGGTATAACTCCCGTGCATACACACCCACGCACACATTTAACCAAAGGTTATGGTTCAAAACCCCGCGCGGTCAATATAATATGCAAACTATAGTTTATATATATATGCAATGTAATATTACAATACATTGCAATTCAATGCAATGTAATACGTGCCAACGGTCGGGCTTTTATATATATGGTCGTATGTAATACCATGTGTCCACGGGTCGGGGCTTAGCCCCGGCCCGACCCCCCTTTGCATCCGACATATATCAACATTAAATAATAGTAAAACCACATTACTAATAAGGTTCATGTGGCGGCACTTTGGCTAGCGGAGTGTTATGAAATCTTTGGTGTTGGGGAGGTCCGGGGGTCGAACCCCACGGACTCCCCATATAATTTTACATAACCAATTAAACAAAAATGAAGGGGACATGTGGCACCCATGGATTGGGCCACGTGTCCTCATATTACTCGCCATCAACCAGACACATGTCAACATGCTACTCGCCAACATCAACCAATGAAAATGTGCCATGTCACCCACCTGCCATGTCACTGTATGGACGGTATGGCCCTGCCACGTCACCGTATGGACTGTATGGATAGGTGCAGTCAGCATCCAAAAATTTTGCCTGTTTGGCTTGGCGAACGGATCGCGATATCTTCTCCATACGGACTCCGTTTGAGAAAGTAAATATACCACCGGAATCAGGAAGACGATACGGACGTAATGGAACTATTTTCGTCACATTTCGAGCACTTTGAAAATTGAGCAAAATTTGATCCCCTGATCACACCTCCCCATTGGGAAGATTTTGGACCTCCAAAAGACTATCTCAGTCTATGTGAATATGAGGGTATAGTTCCCTCACCCTTCCAACCTCAATCCACTTGGCCTTGCTTGGATTCGTCCCTTTAAGACCAACTCACAAATACTCTACATTTCCTCTCTTTGAAGTTTGCATCCTCCTGTAAAGTATGGTGTCTTCCTGCAGTTCTGTTAGATACTCTGGAGAAAAATCATCTATGGAAGGAATCTGAGCATGCTCTCCTTGATCATCAATGAATGGAGGCTCATACAACTTCAAATTCTCAACATTAACAACTGCATACATCTTCATATATGGAGGCAAATCTAAACGAAAATCAGTGTTACCAATCTTGCCAACAATTTTGAAGGGACCATATCGAATTGGTTTCAACTTTTTACCTTCTCCTTTAAGCCTCTCCTTGCTGATGTAAAGCCACACTTCATCACCAACTTC
>JZKD02S1259142.1:717173-736900 GCA_000966675.3 Picea glauca
AATTGATAAAGGAGTTCACCCCTCTTATGGGCTACATCTCCTGGTCCAGCTTCCAATGGATCATTATTATTAATTTCTCAAAAAGTGCTCAAACAAATGTCTTACAATGCTCAATCTGACAAACTGACTTCTTAAATGGCTTCCCAACGTCACAAAACCCCTGTCTGGGATCTTTCGGCACCTGAAACGGTCGAAAAATGAAGAAGTTAGGCCTCCTGGAAGTCTCCCTCTTCAAGCTTGCTGTCTCTGGTTCTACAATTCACACCCTCCTTCAACAAACTTGGCTCACACGCTCTTTTAAGCGTAAAAACCCAGCACCGGGTGAAACCGTGCCAACGATGCAAACCGTAGGACGGTTAAGGTGCCTCCAGCCCCTAACCGCCTTGGCACCTAGGCGTATGGCACATGCGACCAAAGATTGGGAAAAAAGGTGGTTAGTTCATTTGAACCGTGCCAACGGTATAACTCCCGTGCATACACACCCGCGCGCACATTTAACCAAAGGTTATGGTTCAAAACCCCGCACGGTCAATATAATATGCAAACTATAATTTATACATATATGCAATGTAATATTACAATACATTGCAATTCAATGCAATGTAATACGCACGAACGGTCGGGCTTTTATATATATGGTCATATGTAATACCATGTGTCCACGGGTCGAGGCTTAGCCCCGGCCCGACCCCCCTTTGCATTCGACACATATCGACATTAAATAATAGTAAAACCACATTACTAATAAGGTTCATGTGGCGACACTTTGGCTAGCAGAGTGTTATGAAGTCGTTGGTGTTGGGGGAGGTCCGGGGGTCGAACCCCACGGACTCCCCATATAATTTTACATAACCAATTAAAGAAAATTGAAGGGGACACGTGGCGCCCATGGATTGGGCCACTGTCCTCATATTACTCGCCATCAACCGGACACGTGTCAACATGCTACTTGCCAACATCAACCAATGAAAATGCACCACGTCACCCACCTGCCATGTCACTGTATGGATGGTACGACCCTGCCACGTCATCATACGGACTGTACGAACAGGTACAGTCAACATCCAAAAATTTTGCCTGTTTGTCTTGGCGAACAGATCGCGATATCTTCTCCATATGGACTCCATTTGAGAAAGTAAATATATCGTCGGAATCAGGAAGGCAAGATGAACGCAATGGCACTGTTTTCGTCGCATTCCGAGCACTTTGAAAATTGAGAAAAATTTGATCCCCTGATCATCATCCCACTATGGTCTTCCATAAGCACAAAGTTTTAACCTAGAAGGTAATGCCTCCCCATTTTCAAAGTATGTACTATGGTAGCCAATTCCAAGTGATGTGTCACATAATTGATTTCATGTTCATTCAATTTTCTGGACTCATACCAAATCACATGCCCTTATTGCACAAGGAATCCTCTGAGTCCTTCCTTGTAGGAATTTGTAGACAAAAGGAAGTCCTTGTTTGGATATAGAATTTTCATCACAGGTGCATTGGTTAAAAGGTATTTTAGCTGCTGAAAAATATCTTCACACTATGTTGTCCAAATAAATTTAACTCCCTTTTTTCTGAAGGGAGGTGATTGGACAACCAATCTTAGAAAATTTGTTTATGAACCTTATATAGTATCCTTCTAGTCCCATAAAATATCTGATATCATATACATATTTTGGTGTAGGCCAATCCATAATGCCTTTGATTTTGTCAGGATCGATTTCCACTCCTTCCTCAGTGATAAAATAGCCTAAGTAATGGACTTTCTTTTGGAAAATGTGACACTTACTAAACTTAGCATAGAGCTTGTGCTCCCTTAGAAGTTGAAGCACTAAACTGAGGTTCTCTTCATGCTCTTCTTTGATCTTAGAATAGATTAGAATGTCATCTAAGAAAACTAGCACAAATCTATCCAAGATCTTGTTGAGAACATTATTCATTAAGCACATAAAGGTGGCTAGTGCATTGGTAAGTCCAAATGGCACCACCATAAATTCATAGTGCCCATATCTTGTCCTAAATGTTGTTTGGGGATGTCTTCAGCCTTAATTAGGACTTGATGGTATCTGGACCTCAAGTCATTCTTGGAGAAAAATGTAGTGCCCCTTATTTGGTCAAACAGGTAATCAATTATTAGCAAGGGATACATATTCTTAATTTTCATCTTTTTGAGTTGTCGATACTCTATACAAAACCTGAGTGTTCCATCCTTATTCCTAAAAAAAAAGGTTGTTTCTCCCCAAGGGGACACACTAGGCCATATCTAACCTTTGTTCAACATATCCTTTGACTATAGTTTTATCTCAAATATATATGGTGTACTCATTCTATAGGGGCCTCTAGACATTGGCACCACTCTTGGTACAATTTATATTGAGAAATCAATATCTCGTTTTGGAGGTAGACCTAGTACCTCTTCCGAAAACACATCTTTATACTCTCTCAATATAGGATGATCCTCTAGGTTGGGTTTACTATCCTTAAAAAAATTCAATACTTGTATTGTATACAAACGACATCATTTTCTGAAATACTTTTTCACTTGAAGGGATGATATTTGTCTCACTGAGATAGGATTTTGAATTCCTTGTAGGGTCATTTTCTTCCCTTCCTCATCTTCACACTCTAATGTTTTATTTTAACAGTGCAAATTGGATTTATGGGAAACCAATCAATCCATGCAAATCAACATGTCATAAGATCATAAAGGGAGTACGTTTAGAGTTACTTGGGTGGAAAACCCATTCATAATGAATTGACATGCTGGTATGACTTCTGGCACCTTTCTTTTTGTTCTAGTGGATAACTGTGCTAGCGAGGATTTGTCATGTTTTTCTTGCTACATTCTACATTTCTCAATAGTTTGAGGGGAAATATAACTCAAATTAGAACTAGGGTAAATTAAAATGGAAACAAGATGGTTGGTAATCATGCCTTCCATATCCACCACTGAATCGTGGTGGTTATATTGTCTATTATCTAGGGATGCATAAATTTGTGGCATGCTCCTCGCCACATCATTTACTAACATAGCTTCCTAGATGTTGTAGACCCTCCTATTGTAATGTTGTCTATGTGGGAAGTACCTCAGCATGTGTTCTTATACACACCCCCAAAATTTCAATGGTTCTCTCTTTGTATTATCAATCTTCCCACTAAGAGTCTTCCCAACATTTTAGTGCTTCTCTTCATGTGGTTATTTTCAGGGTCATGCTTTTGTATATCAGGTGGAATTTGGGTTATCTTAGTATGATGTTTGTCCACATTACTAGTTTTTGGTCCATGTTTCAGTTTCCTCTATATGTCTATCAGGATTTGCAACAAAACTACATTTATTTCCATTTTCTTTTCTTGTTCTTTCATGAGCCTCTCATTGTCTTCTTTAAAACTTTGTAATTATTCCACGAGTCTTCTTACATTTTCATCCAAATCTGGAGGGGTTTCCACCCCTCTCATTTCATCAAACTCTTCTTCCCTATTATGGGAGATCTCTCCCATATTATGATGTGTCACCATTATTTATGTTGTAGTTTTCCTTGATGTCCACTAGTTGTTTATGTATTGATAAAAACTTTTTATGTTAGTTGATTGCCCACTAATTTATAAAGAGAAAAGGTAATTTTGTAAGGTGAAATCAGATTCATCATTTAGCATATAACAACAACATATGGTGCAGATTTAAACATGTAAAAACAACATAATGTCTCATTCCTCTTTTGATTAGTAAATTTCAATAAGCTCTTATGAATGGGGTAGGGTAGGGTGCCCTCCCCCTTAAAGGTATCTAATATCATTTATGGGAATATTTCATGAGCTCAAGCGGGATAATTAATGTTTCCTACTCTAATACCACTATGTCACACACCCAACCCCCTAAGTTCATTTTTAAGGGATGGGGTATTGTTGTTTTTTTTTTCTAAACTATCTCGATTCATCCCTTTCAAAATTCCATCGTCTTCTTCTCGTCAAGATATTTCCAACAAAAGTAACTTCTCTAAAAAAAAATATCTGGAATGGAATTTGTGACCCTCCCAAGTTCTCGGTTTTACATAGGAAATATCCATTTCACTTCCACGTGACACCTCATTCCTCTTTCCATATGACGTGGAAACAAGCTGATGTCGATGTGGAACTAGACTATCCTATCACGGAGGAATTTCAATCCATGTATTCCTATGACCATCATCACACAAATTTTTTTCCGGTGCACTCTGCATTCACCTCCTATGGCTAAGGTATTGAGTAATATTCCCTATCGATACCATCCATTAAGAGTGAGAGAAGTTCAGGAAATTTCACTACTCTGAATCTCACGGTATCAAGGAATATTCTCTTCTCCTCGATGGATTATGTAGATTCATGTCACGGTCTCTCAAACAATGGTTGAAATCTATCCAACACATAAGGTTCACCTCTCCAAGTTGATGCCACTCAACTCGTCAACATATTAATGATTGACAATTTTCGTCCTAAGGGCGTCGTAGCTGCCATATTGTCAACTTGCATCATCCATGATGTCAATAATTCATCTCTTTATGTGGCTTGGTATCCACTGGGCACATGGACCCATTTCTACTCTCCATGTCACCATAAGGTGCATAGGCTCACTCAACCAGAGAATGACATTTGTTCCTCTCCTATAAATCGATTAAAATACTTAATTAATATTTCTTAAAATACCACTCTTTGGTATTTAATTACTTAAACCTCAATAGGGACAACTATTCTCGACAAACTAATTACTCCCATAAACACATTTTTACTTTTCCTAATAAGTCATTTAAGTACCATTATTGTAATGATTTCCTTATAAGCTAATTAATTATATCGTAACGTAATTTATATTATGTTCTCATATAATTAATTAGGTTGTAATATACTTAAGATTATAATCCTTTATTAATGTATATAATTCACTTCTAACATGATAATGTTAATTAGACCATAATATACTTAAGTTTATTATCCTCAACTAATTTATATAATTCACTTCCCCCCGCCATGCAACTTCATACTGAATTTCATGTAATTTAATTTATATACATATATATAACTATTGGGAAAAGAAAGGAAATGAATTATAAAATATTTAATAATTATATATATTATCCCATATAATACCATCCTCCTTCACATCCAACATTAACGTTTTAAAACTTATACATTTAAGCCAAAGTACCCAAAACTCTCAAAGTCATACTCTGTATGCTTTGTAGATTGAGTTTTGAATCCCTTGGGGTCAACTTCGAAAAAATTCAACTTTAAAAAATGGGATTTGGAATCATGCACTAATTGTAAGGTCTCTTCCAACAGAGCCTTATGAAACATAAGTTAAAATAGAGAAATGTTATCCTAAATTTTTAACCATTCATTATTCAGCATAATTAAAATTTATGAGCAACATCATAATAAACCACATATTCAACATCATAACAAGCCACATATTCAACATATTCAGTAGCATGATAATAAACCACATAACACAACATAATAATGAAAATACATACCTCTAATTGATGCTACTGTTGTTCTCCAACTCTGCCTGATGCTCTGTCCAAAACCGACTAACCTCCCAGCCAGCTAGGAACAGAGCCTCTCTGGATCCCTAGCTCCAGGATTCCGTAAGGATTCATGGCACTCGAGCCCAAAACTCCCAGCAAAAGGTGCCCCTGTCTCAGTCCACCAAACTCCAACAAGTTCCTCAAGCAAAATCCAGTAGTATAATCCTCCAGCAAGCTACTCCAGCCCCCAAATCAACAATACATTCCTCTCCTATGAAAATGATGCTCTCCCCAAAACAAAAGTCCCTTCCTGAGTGTTTTTTCCCTTCTCTTATCCTCCTTTCCCCCTCTCTCATTCATCACTTTCTCCCTTTCATTAAGAATCACGCACATTATCCCTCCATTCAATGCCAACCACCTTATCCCCTTTCTCTTTAATGGTTCCATCATTCAATACATTAAGTCTCCATTTAATAAATTAAAGTTTATTAAACTCAAATTCATTAACCAAATATTTAATCATGAAATTAATTAATTGATTAACTAACTAATATACATTAAACAATTATTTAAATCATGACAATTGATTAATTACTTAGGGTTGTTACACTAATTTATTACAAGCATTAAATAATATTTAAACTCGATCTTGAAACATGGGAATTCCTCACAGCACTTCGACCGCCAATCACACGAGGATATGGTTTTAATTTTTTATTTATATATCTACTTAAAATTTATAACCCCCATGCCATCTCTTCGATGGATTTGGACTTCGTTTAAACACCCCCTTCCATCCACTCTGAATGGTAAACTCTGAGTAAAATTCAGTTTGGAAACTCATGCGCACCTCCCATTCTTCTGACAACCAATCACAAAAGGGCATGTTTTAATGCTATAATATATATATATATATATATATATATATAAGACCCAATTAACACTCTTTTTATCGCTCTGAAGGTTTCAGACTTTATTTGCATGCTCTCGTCTCAACCCCATAATGGTCAACTCCAAATGGACTTAGCTCTTGGAATGAGTGTGCTCCCCTCATCACTCTAATGACCAATCATGAGAATGTAACATTTAATATTATAAAGTATACGCGGGACATCATATTACCAGGCTATCAGACTCTTAAATCCCACCCTTGTCTCCTTACCGCGAATTCCAATTATAAGCATAAATGATTTAATATATAATATTGTATGGTTGAAAACTCCATTGGTCACCACACATGCTCCATTCTCTATGCTCCACATAAATGTAAATTATAATATATATATATATATATATATATATATATATATATATATATATATATATATAAGCATATTTTTTTGTTGATAAAATAAGAGGATTTATAAACTAAAGGCATTTGAACACTGATAAATGGAAATGCTCCATTAATAAAATTTATTCGAGATAAAAGAACTACCTGTCCAAGGTATGCATTTTATAAATAAGGAAAAATCTTAGCACAGTTAAAAATTTCTGCACAGGGGACAGTGGTTCAAATATCCATTACTCACGCACTTTGCAAATAATTTCTACTTTGTAAATACAATAGTTTACAACCTTATGATTCAAATATTAGAGTATTTAGATGATATATTAAGAATTTAACCAGTATTTACCAGAATTTACCATTCGCTCAACTTTTCCCAAAAAGAATAGTATTTTCAAATTTTCATTTATAAATTTATGTTTTTTGTTTTCTTTTCTTGTTTTCCATAGTATTTACATGTTTTGGAAGAAAACATCCTTCCTCATAAAATTTTGTGTTTACCAAAATTTTCCAATTTCCTAATTAGAAGAATTTCTTTACTGATTTTTAGGTATTAACTATTATTCCCAATTATTTCCATTTGGACATCAATTTTTCTATGTTGATCCAAGTAAAATTGGTTTCTTACCACATTCAAAAGAAATATTTAATTGTCTACTATATCTCAATTTCTAAGTGTCATTTTCATTTCAATTTTAGAAACTTAAATTACATTTTTTATTTCTTTCCTAAAGTTTGTTTGTAAAAATACTTTGCCTCTTTTATAATGTGTGGCTTTCTCTCTTATTGTGAAATAGGGGATAATATTCATTCGCGTTGTAAGTATGGTATATTTTCCAGACCAACAGAGAGGCCAATGTCATATGCCCAGCCTTCAAGTTTCTAACAGAAATTTTCACTTTCATAATTACCAAGTTGATTTGGGTTGGCTATGGTGGATTGAATTTACTAACATTTGAGAACTAATTCATATAGTATAATATAGATGATAAGTCAACATTTTTCTCCAAATTTGATTTAGCACCCATTACTAACATCTTTCTTTTTCTAAGCAGGGGAAAGAAAAAAACCAATGACACAATATGATTTCTGAAACTTTACTTCAGATTTCCGAGCCAGTCAGGAAATCATATTCCCAAATTACATCATTTAAACAAAATAATAGTTCCAACAATCACCTAGAACTTGAAATCCATATTATAAAATAAACCCGACAAGACAATACAAAACTCATAAAAACACTTATCTGAAACTTGAAATTAGTTGGCAACTGTTGAAGGGTGTTCCCTTTCCCACCCAACCATAGGGAAAATTTATCATGTATATTTCTCAAACGACCACTCCCTAGCTAGATCATGATGCCATGAGCAAGAGAGGTTCTTATTTTTTCTCAACAACATCAAGGGACAAAGGCTAATCTCCTTGTCCCACAAGAAATTGGTAGTCTAGTTTTCTATTCACCAAGTAAAGGATCTTGTTTTGATTTCTCTCTCAATCAGTCAAGTACAACTTCATTTCTCAACTTGATTAGAAAACACCAACCATAAGTTCCTACACCCAATTTTTTTTTCTCAGTTCTCTTCAGAACTAGAGAGCCTAATAATCTCTACCTCTTCATAAATGTTCACCAGACCCATTCATGTGCATTCTCTGCCCCATGCCCACAATTTTCCTTTCTTTTATTTCCTTATACAACAAGATTTTTTGGGTTCATTTCCCAATTTGTGGGTGAGATCAAGAAGAATCCAGATGGGGTACTCTACCCATATTTGCATTCAATATTGAGAAATAATTCCCAACTACCATCTTGACTAGTAATTAAATTCTTTGTGATAGAGGGTTGTTCTAGGTCTGAGCAATTTAAATACAACATGGTATTGTCCTAGCATGAGTAATCTCAACCATTACTGGTTCCCCTGACTATTCCCTCTCATGCATCATGATATACATTGGCAACACCTTTTGCAGTTGTGCAACAATTTCCATTTTGTTTAATAACATAAATATTTAAATTACATTCTATAGAAACAGATGATCATTTTTAAAATGCACACACAACCATTCTAAACATAGTCTTTTAGAAAAATATAATTATATTTATAGATTGAGGAAAATAGCAGTATTACACTTCCCCTCTTGACTACATAACCTTGGTTCCTACAGTGCCTCTAGATGCCTTGGGTGAGACTACACTTGCTCTGCAGTTGATGTCAAAAGGGTCGGTGTCTAAGGGTTATGTTTCTCTATTGATTATTAACCTCGGGTCTTCCCACTATGCACCAACATACACTATTCACCCAGAAGTGAATATCGTATATACACAACTATATGAACTATGAATAGCATATAAGTGTGCAAAAGTTCCAAAAAATAAACGATGACTCAATTTTTCTCCCAATTTTGTAGGATGTATGTGCAATGGAGAGAATGTGAGCATAAGGCCATCGATAATGCCATGGCTAAATATGTCAATGCCACCAAATCTCTCTTTCGATGTGGCATGTATAATGTTTTCCAAACATGTAATATGTGAGCCCAAAGATCGACATTGAACCATCTCATAGACTATTGGCATCCAAATGAAAAGGATTTTATGCTTGACGGAAACCATTTACTATCATAGTGGATGGAATTTAATTAGTTGCATGTCTCTCATGAAGAGGAGAGGTCATAAATTGAGAACCCAAGGGGGTGGTGGCTTAACCATTGTTGACTATAATCCACCTATTGCAAAACCAATATAGTCAAGGTGGGATCACAAGTACCCATAAAAAACATAGAGATATTGAGCCTCAAAATCATCTTATACACTATGAATTACATTGTATAATCAACATCCTTCCACCAAACATCACGATGTAAGATGCAATATTCCATTGAGTGTATGTGACCGATAGTGTTTGAATAGAGCACCACCATGCTATATTGCATGAAAACACAGTTGAAAAATTGCAAGTTGAGGAAGAAAACAATCTTTGGGTTAAGAAGTGTTCTATGTGCCTTCTTCTTTGAGAGAGTATTGGGCATAAGTCCAAGGACACAAGTGAGAGAACACCATCAAACATGGTCACCCTTGATCCAATGTACAAAGTTGTTGATGTGATTAGCAAAGGGATCAATGCTCAACCCCTTCATCGATGACTTCTTCAATTGGTGGGCACAACAGATACCCACAATTGAAGATTACCCATATGCTAGGGTTGATTTCTCCCAGGACCTAGACATGGTCATACCTCTTGATGCAACACTTGGGGAGATAGGTAAAAATTTTAATTTTTAGTTATTTAATTTTATTTTTTTAAATAAGTTGTATGTAAAAAGAATAAAATATCATGTCTTTTTGGAGAGACCCATGTTACTAAAAAATGCCTTTTGGATGTGCATATATAGGACTCATGAGACCTGCTAACTTGACATCGACCACAAATTGAGGAAGAGGCAATGAACCAACTAGTGATGAGGTAACTAGCACACTTTATAACTTGGAACGGCCTTGAGATGTTTCATCCCTTGGTAGTCATTGATGATCTACCAATGGGGATAACACATCATGTAGTTGGTGTACCTCAGACATGGTCCCACCTTTTCCGAAATTGGACAAATGTCATAGTTTATTATGATAGATTTCAAGGCCTCAGGCCTAAATTTTTATGTGTCAAGGGATCTCTTTTGTATCTATAAACATTTGGGACTAGAAGCCCAACTTTTTTACCGTGGACCTCATTTCTTATATATATATATATATATATATATATATATATATATATATATATATATATAAATTCCCCTCTGTTATTATAATTGACTTGCAAATTATGAATATTCACATGTGTTAAATGGTGTGTGGTTGTGTTATTGATGAGATGAATAAAAAACTAGAATATAATTAGCATATGCTTCAGTTACTAGATTAGATTGTCTAGAAACATGTACATAAGTAATGTAAACAAATGATTGTTCTAGAATACGTACTCTAAGGAAGAGATGGAATAACATCAAATCACATATATGATATAGACCATTCAATTATGACATTACCAACTGAGAATCCAAATAAAATTGAAGGCACTGAATACTGTGTGACATAGCATATTGCAAAATCTCAATAATGACATTATAATCAACTACATTATTGGTAGTTTTTCCGAGACAAACACCTCTAGAGGAAACTAACTTGTTTGTGGATGAATAAAACATCCAGGCAGTGGAAGAAAGATTCTTAGTGTCGTGAATATACCCTTTTACGAACTCAATATAGACCAATGACTCCCCCAACATCTGCCATATAGTAGAAACACAATGATGAATAACATAGTACAAACAAAAATAAATCTAAACAAAGCTATATACAAGAAATAGACAATAATTACAAAATAACTAGCACTTGAGTAGTGAAGCTCAAACATACTAATTTTTAAGGTAGATCCCATTTATGGGATCCAAAAACACATTTCCCTCATAATATGATAATTTTTAGGCTCCTTTCATCAACACATGTTGCACGACATACAAAATATGTTAAAAAATAATCCTGAGTCAACTCAACCCTTGGTATGCACTAATACCATGTTGATAATTTATCACTCTAATCAACACCCAACATTTATCTAAAAAAAATCACATTATCTACTAAAAGAATAACTGATTAATCAAATAAGCATACAGCGAAAGCATAAAGAAGGAAATCAAATCAAGAACATAAGAACACCAAGAGTTTCGAGTAAACCCTTGGAAAAACCCCGGAGGGAAAAATATTCCAATGATTCTTTTATTAGGGTCAAATTGGGGCTTTCGTAATAGGAGAAATGGCCTAATAATAGAATTATACACTGCAGCCAAACCTAGAAACACATGTTCCATTGTAGAATTGTTATGGCATGTTTCCTGAGAAATCCACAACTTGTCATTCTATGAACCACGAACATCTGTGATCTTCCTTTATGTGACTTGTGGATATCCACGACTATATAAACTATGACCCATGGATATGTATGGAAATCCTCTATGGCCACTTGTGTATGATGTTATGCTTTCCTCTGGTCTCTGGCCTATGAAACCCACCAATGGTTGCCTCTGTTATCTCTCCTCCTTGACCTCTATGACCTATAGATGTAAGTCCTTATCAACCTATCCAAGATCTTGAATCATGGTCATTTTTTATCCAACCCTCTGATCAACACTTGGATGTTATCTCTTTAGTCAACCTGTGATATCTCCTCACTCTAGCGTAAGAAAAAGGACTTCTTTACTTGTACACTCGTCACACTAGCAAAAATCCTACTTCACTATCTCCAATATTGGTATCTCACCAAAGATCCTGATATTGGAATCTCACTAAAGGTCCTCAACCTTGGCATCTCACCAAAGGTCCCTTTCTCTTGGAATCTCACCAAGAGTCTCCTGATATTTGTGTCTCACCAAATATTCTCATATTGGTCTCTCACGAAGGTCTCGACTCTTTCGATTCTATCAACAAAAGTGTCTCGACCTCGATCTCTTTTCAAAAGTGTCTTCCTCCTTATACTAGCCTTGCTTTTATAATCATGAGTTACAATCTATTTCTAATCTCCAAAGTGATCTATGGTTGATATTACTTCTCACACTCACTTAATATTTAGATTACATGTTGCATGTTATGCACGTTCCTTAAATAACTCAATTCACTAATAAATACAATTTTACTTTAATTAATTCCCTTTAACTAAAGTAAACTCAAGACTAGAATATTCTTTGATGACTTCTACATGTTAGACACATGCCAATGAAAAAGTATATGTCTGATGCTACCAAAAACATCAGTGCTCCCTCTTATCGAGGAAGGTACTTCTCTGACCTAGAGTTGGCTCAATATTTGCTACCATATTTTGTACCATACCTGCTCTCTAATATATCGGATTAGTTTCTCCCTCTGATATAGAATCTATCCATGGCATGATGGTATGAATTCTCTATGAAGATTCATTGCCTTTGAAGATGCTCCTAGAAGTATTCTACTCCTAATCATCTTGCATGGCCATCTTATACCATGAATCCTTCTTGATAGACTTGGAAGGTTTCTCCTTCCCAAATGAGCCTGAAGGTCGAATCCCTCTAAGTTGTTCAACCTTCAGGGATAATTTCTCCCTATTCTCCACCACTATACTACTTACCATTGCTCCATATTCCAAGATCCACTTGGATCCTCTTATAGGCTCCCATCCTCGGATAATGGTTCACCTGAGGAATATAAATCCTCAAATAGCCAAGCCCTACAAACTCCAAGATCGGTCCTTCGATATTTTTGGTTAGTTGTTGTCTCCCTTGTTGTCCCTTTTCTCCTTTCCTCGATCCCTTCCCTACACACTTGAATGAAATGCTTTCTCCATCCACTCAATGTTATCTTACTCACTCATTATGTGTGTGTCTTCTGTCCACCGATAAATATCCAACACCAATAACCATGGACCTCTGTTGTTGTTGTATGATCATGTACCTGCAATGAATTTGTTTCCTAGATCTGTCCTTTCCATTAGATCTTTCTGATACTCATGGTGCTATTTTGGATTCTCCTATGAATTATATTCTCCTTTGGATTGATTGTATATCTAGGTGAAATTCCTTCTTCACCCCTTTTTGATATCTCCTTGAAAAACATTCCTTATTTTCTATGTATGTGAGTCATTGACTCCAATAAATTTGTCATCCTCTAATATTTGGATGAATGTACTTCTTCACCCATATAATATCCCTCTCAGTCACTATCCTTCGTGGCTCAAGCACTTGAGAAAAATTTCATATTTTCTCCAAAGTAGATGACTCAAGCACATGAGAAAAGATCCTTCTCTACTCCCATGTGCTCCCTCTCTCCTTCAAATCATTAGCTTTGATGTTTCCTAGAAATCAGTCCTTTGATTTATGCTTGTTGGTTTATATATCTAATAATATATCCCATGGATCTATGCTTATTCCTTCAAGAACCCTCTTTGGAACACCTGATCCCATATATATAATCCTATAACCCTAGATCTGAACTTGATCTCTCCCCTAATCACTCTGATCTCATAGATCTATCGATACAATGTGCACTTGGTTTCCTCCCAGATAAGCCTTTCTTTGATGCCATGTTGTAATTATCCAGGAAGACTCAAACCTTGGTATGCACTAATACCATGCTGATATCTTACCACTATAATCAACACTCGAAAATTATCTCAAATAAATTCACTTTATCTACTAAAATCAAAACTGAGTAATCAACTAAACATGTAGTGGAAGAATAAATAAGGAAACCAAATCAAGCACATAAGAACACCAAAATTTTCAGGTAAGCCCATGGAAAAACCTCAGAGGGAAAACTAGTCCAATGATGCTTTTATTCAGGTCACATCAAGGCTCCCGTAAGAAGGAAAATGTCCCACTGAAAGAATTATACATTGTAGACAAAAATGGAAACACCTATCTCGTTGTAAAACCTGTTCTGGTACATTTCCCGAGAATTTTGTGACTTTCCCTTTTGTGACCTACGGACATGAATGACTTTCCCTTGTGTGACCTGCAGACATCCATGACTATCTAAAATGTGACCTGTAGATATGTACGAAAATATGATATGATCACTTATGTACGAAGCTATTCTTTCCTCTAGTCTCAATGCTTTGAGACCCACGTGCATTTTCCTTTCTTCTCTGTCCTCCTTGACCTGTATGACCTCTAGATGGAATTCCTTCTCCACCTATCCAAGATCTTGAATCATGTTCCTTTGTGATCCAACCCTTTGAAAAATACTTGTATGATATCTCTTCACCCAACTTGTGATATCTCCTCACTCTAGTGTAAGAAAATTTCCTTCTTTGCTCCTACATTCTTCAAACTAGCTAAATTCATTATTTGTTATTTTTGATCTTGGTAGCTCACTAAAGATACCTATCTTGGTATCTCACCAAATATCCTAAACCTTGGTATCTCACCAAAGGTCCCTTTCTCTTGGCATCTCACCAAGAGTCTTCCGATCTTGGTATCTCACCAAAGATCCTCACCTTGGTCTCTCACCAAGGTCACAGTTGTGTTTATTCTCTCAATACAAGTAGCTCGACCTCGACCTCTAGTCAAAAGTGTCTTCCTCCTCCTAGCCTTGCTTTTATAATCATGTGTTACAAACTATTTCTAATATCCAAAGTGATCTATGGTTGAGATTACTTCTCACACTCACTTAAGATTTAAATAACATGATGCATTCTATGCATGTTCCTTAAATAAATCAATTCACTAATAAAGGCAATTTTACTTTAATTAATTCCCTTTAACTAAACTAAGATCAATACTAGAAGATTCTTTGATGACTTCCACATGCTAGGCACATGTCAATGCAGAACTACATGCCTGATGATACCACAAACATCAACAAACCATGGCACATAGGGTTGAAATTTCCTTCCCCTATGGGATCCTTTTCCTGGTTATATATCAAAACCAGGTCCCCTTCAGAGAAAACCCTCAGATGAATAGATTTATCGTAGTTAGTCTCTACATGATTTTTATGTGCCTCATTTTCTATAGCAACATCCCCATGTTTCTCGTCAATATTTTCTAAGTAAACAAGGCAATCTTCATGTTCATTCATGTCTGGAAGGATCTCTATAGCAATATTAAGTGAAGGGATCTCACATTCAATAAGAAAAATTGCTTCTACCCTGTGAACGGATTGAAAAGGAAACAATCATGTTGCAGTTTTGGCTGAGGTTCGGTAGGCATAAAATGTCGAATATAACATCAGGTGCCAATTTGATTTTCTCGCATTGATAGTTCTTTTCAGAATGATTTTTAGGGATTTATTAACATCTTCAATTTTACCATTTTTATGAAGATAGTAAGGTGACAATCACTCTTTCCTAAAACACAGTTTTGATGCTAACTCTAACATCACGTGGTTCTAAAAGTGATTTCCATGGTTAGTGACAATATATTTTGGAACCCAAAACCTATCTATAACCTAGTTAAACAAAAAGAGTGTTCCATTTTCACCATCATTATCAAACATTGACATGTCCTCTTCCCAATTTGTAAACTAGTCGACGACCACTATGATATATCGATCCCCCCTAGCCAAAACTGAGTGGTCTGTCATAAAATCAGCCCCCCACTTGGTGAAGGGGCTAAGGATAAAAACAAGAAACATGGGAGCATGATGTGTTTGCATCTTTTTAGAAATTATTTATTAAGGGTGAAATTTCTTTACAGCTTCAATTCAATCCTTAAATATCATTGGCAAAAAATATCTAACGCGCAAAATATTTGGGATTGTTTCCAACCTAGAAAAATGACTGCCACATGATCCACTATGGAAATCATTCAAAACAAACTTTGCTTCCTCTTAAGTGAGACAGTGAAGAGAATTGAATCTACCCCTTGATGATACAAAGCATCACCAATAATGAGGTAATTATTCGCTAGGTGGAAAATTCATCATTGCTCGTCTCACAAAAATTGTGAAGGACACTTCAAAGTCTAGAGATATATAATAATATCTCCATACCAAAAATCAAATTAAGATATGAGGGAAATATGCTCGTTTGGAAATGATTCAATAAATGTGTCATCCTCATTCTCTACTGTAAACTATGACATAAGTTCAATGAAGAATAAATATTTCTCGGATTTGGAAGAAGCAAAATACAAATAGAAGTCTTGGAGTATGACAATCGACTTGTTTTACTTTTTTCCAGTTATTCACTAAGTCAAAACATATTGAAAATGATTAACGTTAATGATGACATTCATCTTATGCATTAAAATGTAATGCCAAAGACATTGAACAACATAGAAGACTACTAACTTCAACTTCTCAATGTGTGAATACGTTAGTTCAAGACCAACCAAGCCACGAATAAAATAATAGATGATGTACTCCTTGGGCTCATCATCTTCCTAAACTAAAACAACGTCGATAGAATATTTCATTGTAGTAAGATACAACACAAAGTCCTTATTATATTTGGGAGAACTAAAAAAAGGGGTATAAATTATAGGTTTCTCTAATGCAACAATTGAATGTTGTGTCGATTCATCCCAAAAAAAAGGGATTCCTAACATCAAAAGGTGCATAGATCCTTTAGTATTAATATAATCATAGTTTGGTATGAAAAACCAAAGGAAATTTTCCTTTCCTTGTAGCCTCTGAAGTTGATGCACAGTACGTGGGGCGGTAGGGGTGCGGGGGGAAACTATAATATTGCCTCAACCTTCAAAGGGTCGACCATGATCCCTTTGTTAGAAAAAATAAACCCCAAGAGATTCCTTGAAGTGACACATAAAATGGACTTGTGAAAATTCAAATGAATTCAACAATGCTGACATCTTTCAAATATTAGGCGAAGGTGTAACAAATGTTGCACTCTCTTTCAATAATGAGTTGTAATATCATCTAGGTAAGCCTCCACTTTGTGTTTGAGATCGTGGAAAGTATACATTATGACTCACTGAAAAGTAGCTCCAATAGTTTTTAGGACAAATGGAATTTTATTGTATGCAAAGGTTCCTCAAGGATAAATAAAAGTAGTCTTATGTTGGTCCTCGGGTCGGATTTGTGTCTGGTTGTAACCAAAAAAACCATCCGGAAAAAAAAAATTAACTTCCTATGCATTCATCAAGGATTTGATCTACAAATGGTGTAGGAAAGTTATCTTTCAGACAAGATTTATTTAAATATCAAAAATACATGCATACTCAAATAGTTCCATTTTTCTTGTCAACCAAAAGGGGGTTGGATACCCATTCTATCAATGAGACTCGATATATGAATTCGTCTTTAAGAAAAAAAAATTCCTCAACCTTAATCATTTTTTCTTTCCTAGGGTTCATTGGTTGCAATTTTTTTCAAACTAGTTTAGAATTTGCATAAGTTTGAATCTCATGCTAGACAATCCAAGTATTTATTCCCAACATTTCCTCACAATGCTAGGAGAACACGTCACAAAAATCCTTAAAAGGGGCCTTATATGAATGAATTTCTTTTGGAGAGAAGGTCATCCAAATAAAAACATTTTCCACAACATCAGGGGTCTTGGAGATATTGATTTGGATCATCTCTGAAATATTTTGCATGTTCCCTTCAAAATACACACAATGAGTTTCCAAAGGGTTTAGTGGATGATCAACATATCCACACACGGTCGACCATAATTCTCCTTTCTCTACACGAATCAACTCAGGAAGGAAATAAGACCTGTGTTGTAAGTCTTCCCAATGTCCTTAATGAACTGTCATCACGTCTAGAATTGCCTCATCTGAAGGGAGAAAAATATTTAAGCAATTGTGAAATTTGGAAGAATTGAGGGCCCATATGAGCTCTAAAACAATATCCACTTCCTTCGTCGAGGAAGGAGATGGATATTCATTTAAAAACCCTCCATTGTACAAACCGAGCAAGTAGATATTATTAGTTAGCATAACAATTGTTTTTTGAAACAAAAAATAAGAGAAGAGAAATTCTCTCAAATCCTGAGAGAAGACTGTAAGCTTGTTTTGTACCTTATGAAACCAAAAAGATATTGTGTTTATTTATTTCTATGTCTACATGTTTGTCTATTGTAAGAATGATTTTATGATTCTATTTTAAGTTTCAAAGTTTCTCCTCTGGGAGTCACAACTCAAAGTGTGCACAATGCCAATGCAACGTGTGTATAGGATGAACCTTCTACGGGATCAAGGCTCAGGAGAGACAGTGCAAGGAGTGCAAAAATATAACTTCATGTCCAAATTCTCAGGAGGGAAGTGCAAGTGTGAATTGGAGTTCACTTCAAAGAAGTGACAAAATCAGGAGAGATAGCGACATGCAGAGACCCAAGTGGGGACTCAAGGAGTGTAAATGTATTTGTTTAAGAACTGGTGGACAAGATATAATTGTGAGCAATTGATATTCCCCACAACCATTCGATTATATTGGAGGAGTGCAGTTGTTAAACCTTGAGTCCTTTGGACTTCGTCACTTTGGTGTTTTGGAACAATTAGTGTTGTCGGGAGGCACAGAGCCTTGAAGCTATGAAGCCCAGAGTTAATCTCATCCGTAGATTATTGGACAAGAGGGATTTGTAGATATCTGAGTTATTCAGTGATTAGAATCTTTGGGTATATTTGGTCATCATTGTTTGGATTGGAAGAACCCGAAAGCTAGGAGTGTCAAAGTGAAAATCCATCGTAGATCATGGAGGGAGGAAAATCCATGCTAGCAATCATATCTGGTTATTTAAAAAGGATGAGAAAGTGGAAGGATAGGGTGAGAACCCACAATTGTCAGTCAACCTCGCTTTATGACTAGGTTTGGTCGATAAAGTCTCCAGCACAAAGAAGTGTTATGTTTGGAGTGAATTCTCCTGGAGCTTTGAAGTCTAGGAGAAAACATAGATTGTTGATCAAATAAGAACTTGGATCATTGATCCTTGAGCTCTTCGGGAGTTCATTGGTTTGACTATTTGGGAGAATTCTATTATTTTGGTTGGAGTGGAGGAACTCTAGAGTGTCGAAGTGCACCTTTTTAGCTAATCCTTTGGTCCTATCCTGTTGTCAGATATAATTTTATCAGGGTAAAAGGGGCTAGCACATTCAATTTAATCCCAAGAAGAGAAGTGTAGCACCCCTTTTACGCTACTAAGTCTAAATTGCTATTAAGAGAAGATTATGACACCATTCTATACAGAGTATTCATATGAGTTACTGCCATAATTAATAATCAATAGCATTGCATACTAATTCATATACACAGTGTAAATCATGATAACATAAACAGTAGAGTCATTCAAAACGTGATTAAAACATAATCAGATACTTATCTTTTAACAGTGGTAGAATCGACCAACCAAGTGCAGGCCTTACACGAACCTCCCAGCCTTAGACCACACTTCTCATTAGCTCAGCAGTGGATCACCCCCGAGCTGGGACTAAGCTCCACCCCAAGATAAGGAATCCTAGGC
>JZKD02S1259142.1:739127-761452 GCA_000966675.3 Picea glauca
GAATAAAATGGGCAGCTTTAGTAAGCTTGTCCACCACCACCATGATTGAATCATGTTGCTTTCTTGTTCTAGGTAGTCTAGTGATAAAATCCATTGTTACCACGTCCCATTTCCATTAAGGAATAGGTAAAGGCTGCAGCAACCCTGCTGGGTGCTTATGCTTAGCCTTAACCTTCTGGCACTCCATACATATGGTGATGTATTCAACGATTTATTTCTTCAAACCTGGCCAAAAATAGTGGCCTTTGACTGCTGCCATAGTCTGCTGATAACCAGGATGTCCAGCACAAGCCACGTTATGCATCTCCTTTAGAATTGCTAGCTTCAATTCTCGGACATTGGGTACATACACTCTGTTTTTATACAGAAGTAAGCCATCAGTTCCCAAGGTGTAACTTTCCTTGGTTGCTGGTCTCTCACACTGTTGTAGCTTTTCTACAAGACTTTTGTACTACAAATCAGCATTTGCAGCTTCCAAAATTCTGTCTTTCATCTCAGTCCGGTACATGCTAATGGCTACATCATGTAATTCATGCACTTTTCTGCTGAGTGCATCAGCCACCTTATTTTCTTTCCCTTTGATATGCTTGATATCAAAGTCATATTCACACAGAAACCCCAACCATCTGATTTTCCTGGCATTTAAGGTCGGCTGATCAAATAAATACTTCAGACCGTTATGGTCTGTTCTCAACTCGAATATCTTTCCCATGAGGTAATGTCTCCATTTACTCAAGGCGTGGATGATTGCTTCCATCTCTAAATCGTGAGTGGCATAATTCTTCTCATGTTCTTTCAACTTTCAGGATTCATAACAAACTACAAATTCCTCTTGGCTAAGAACTCCTCCCAGCCCCTCCTTACATGCATCTATGCACACTACGTAATCCTTATTTGGATCTTCAATATTTAGAATTGGAGCACTAGTTAGTAGCTGCTTCAATCATTGGAAGCTGCTCTCACATTCTTCAGTCCACTGGAACCTCTTCTCCTTCCTTTGCATGGAAGTGATAGGGTGAGCTGTCTTTGAGAATCTGGCTATAAACCTTCTGTAGTAGCCTGCCAGACCCATAAAAGATCTCACTTCCACCACATTCCTTGGTGCTGGCCATTCTCGAATGGCCTGAACCCTCTCGGGATCCACAATGATCCCTTCCTTTGATATAATGTGCCCCAAGTAATGGATCTACCTTTGATAAAAAGAGCACTTGATCAGTTTTGCGTACAGTTGGTGTTCTCTCAACACCTGCAGCACCATTCTCAGGTGTTGTTCATGTTCTTCCTCTGTCTTGGAATACACCAAGATATCGTTCAGGAAGACTATGACAAACTTTTCCAAATAATCTTTGAACACTCCATTCATTAAGCACATGAAAACAATAGGTGCATTTGTCAGTCCAAACGGCACCACTGTGAATTCATAATGACTGTACCTTGTTCTAAAGGTAGTCTTGCTGATGTCCTCATCCTTTATTCTCACTTGGTGATATCCTGATCGGAGATCTATTTTCAAAAATATTTTCGCATCCTTCAATTGATCAAAAAGATCATCAATCCTTGGCAGAGGATACCTGTTTTTAACAGTGACCTTATTCAACTACCGGAAATCAATTTACAGTCTCAACGTCCCATCTTTCTTATTCATGAATAGGACCGGGGCTCCCCACGGTGACACACTGGGGTGAATGTAACCTTTCTTTAGTAGCTCTTCGATCTTCCATTGCAACTCTTTCATCTCTGGTGTACTCATTCTGTAAGGAGCCTTCGAAACTGGAGCTACTCCAGGCATCAAATTTATAGAAAAATCGATGTCCCTTTTCAGAGGTAGTCTAGGTACCTCCTGAAATATGTCCTTGAATTATTTGAGTACTTCGTGGTCTTCCAGATTCGAGACTTCATCTTGGGATGATTCTTCCACCCGAGCTGCAAATAATTGACAGCCTTTCCGGTAACATTTCTCCAGCTGCATGGCTAATATTTCCCTCACAGCGATGGTTCTGGGAATTCCTTGGACTGTTACCTAATTTCCCTCCTTGTTCAGGCATGTAAACCTCTTGTTGCAGCAATCCAGAAGGGCATGGTGCTGGTCCAATCAGTCCATCCCAATTAAGCAATCGTATGAGCCCAAAATCAGAATGTTCAGTTCAGCCTTAGGGCTCATATCTTTCATGTCCACTGAACAGGACTTAACCAATTCAGTGACCTTCCTCTTGGTCCCTGTGGTCTCATGTTTTATTTTCGTTAGATGCAAACTTTCCACCACTCTAGGATCTACATAACTATGGTTAGCCCCTGAATCAATTAAAATAACAAGTGGTCGGTTGTTGATCGTACCTTCCACTTCAATCATGTGTGATTGAAATTCTTCTTGCTTGTTGTTCAGGGCTGCGTAGATCCTCGGCTTTCTGCTGCCCATATTCCCCACTGTTTCATCTTACTGAATAGTATGTACAGCTCTCACTTTACCATTTTTATGGGGAAAATCTCTGTACTTATGGTTTCCTTGGCATCCCCAACACTGAATGGATGTCTGTCTCTGTCTTTGTGCTCCCTCTTCAGTCATTCTCGACTTTCTAAATGATGGTTGTTCCTGAAGATTGTTTCTGAAAAAGGAAGGCTTGTTTCCCTTCTACCTTTGTTCCTTCTTAAACTTCCTTTGATCATTCCAAGACTTCCGAAGGATAGGCCTTTCTCCTTGCTGTTCATACAAGCATTTCACCCTTCTTATGGTTTCTTCCATGGTCTTAGGATCATCATATTGAATCTTGTCACTCATGGAAGGTGGTAGTCCACTCAGATATCTTTGAATCTTGACAGCCTCATCTTTGATGAATGGAACATACTTTAGTAGTTCTAGAAAACTTCGTTCATACTCATCAATAGTCGTGCTACCTAGCTTGAGTTCAAAGAACTCCTTCATCTTTCTGTCATAGTATCTTTTAGTCAGGTATTTCTTCTCGAAATACCTCTTAAATTCCTTCCAAGTGACCTCTTTCTCTCTGATGTGTTGCACCTGCACAAACTGATCCCACCACATGGATGCTTTTCCTTTCAGTTGGTACATTGCAATTCTTCCTTCTGCATGGGCAGAATAATTTTGTAGTTGGAAGTATTTCTTTATACCCAGCAACCATATTTCGGCACCTTCTTCCTTGTTATGTTCACCATCGAACGTAGGCGGTTTAATATTGTTGATTTTCCCTTTCAATTCATCCCTTCCATATTTTTGGTGATTTCTGGTAGGAGACGAGCTCGAACTACTGCGTTGTCCCCTACTGGAATGCCTTTAGGAGAGACTAATATGTCGGCTACCACTCCTCGACCTCCTTTTCCTCTCAGGAGTCCTGACGCTTCTTGATCTCCTTCTTCTCCCATGGGTTCTGCAACTCTCCGTCTTACTTGAGTCTCTTCCCTTCTCGAGTTTCCTCTTTATTCTTTCTAGGCTCTTCAACAATTTTAAGTTTAATGCCCCATGTCGATCCCTGACTTTCATGAGCTTTCGGCTATCAACTCGGTGAGCCTAGGCCTCTCTTTGCAATCCTTCAATGATTTTTATTATGTTTCCTTCCTTATCCTTTTCTTTTCCATGCCCATTGGAGTTCGATCCTTCCACTCCCATATTGACATCCTTTCCTTCCCATTCATCTCCTGTTTCAGAGGCAATCTACACCTTTTCCCATTCCATACTCGACGTTGGTTAGCTGGACTCCTGACCCTCATTGAACTATGCACACGCACTGTGCAATTCAATTCGAATTTTGTCAGGATATTAAACCTTCAGGAACAATCCACAACATTTATAAGCCAATACAAGCAAGAACAAAAGACATTTTGATTCAAATAAGTTTTATGAGCTCTCGTTCGGCTCTGCAATTTTCGAGTTTTCGAAACTTTCATTTTCGACACTTTGGGATTTCGAGACTTCGGGTTTTGGGGTTTCCGCCCACGAGGCTTTCAGACTTTCTTTCCTTTCCAACCCCCGACTTCCGAAATTCCGATTTACGTTACCCTCCGGGCCCACATAGTACAGTGGTCACCCACAACTACGGTGGCACATGACACGTTAATGAGGGTCTACGTCTCTTTTTTAACGACGTCATCGGTTCCACCACTCTCACTTTTATCCTCGACCCACTGGTACGTGGTACACATTCATGTGTCCCCTTCTATTCCTAGTAAAATCCAATGGTCAGATCTTTCTCAGATCTACGGCACAGATTCTTTCGGCGTTTCGGGGTTTCGGGCATCGGAAGTTCGTGCATCCACACATCTTGAACTTCCATTTGCTGAAATCACGAAATCACTATCTACTAACTTACTTGATCCAATGGTCAAGTTCTTCTCCCACAATCTACGGTATAGATTGTTTCAGGATTTCGGGTTTTCGAGGGTGTTCACCTCTTCTCACCTCCTATCTCTCAAAACGTTGATTTCTTCCCGTTGACCATTTTCAAATTACGAGTCAACGAAAGGTTGATCGCTCTCCACACATTCTTTTTGATGGACGGTTCTGACTAATTCAGGATTTCACGTATCGCGATTTCCACACTCCTGTGCAATTCCAAAGGGCTTTAAACCCCGTGCACACTTTCCAGATCTAACGATCACGAGGGTTCACCTTCTCTCCTGAACATATCCTAAAGCTTCTACACTTTTGGTGTGGAGTCCTCTCTCCCTGTGGACTTATGCCACACTGGTTGCGGTTTCATAGCGCCACTATACCTCCTAATCTTTAAAAACTCGTCAAGTAACTCCTTGACACTTTGGAGCAAACCAGGTTCTGAAATTGGCCTTCCAGACCCAATTTCCCTCGCATTCTCGGTCCAAAGACCCCTCCACTGGCCCATCTAGGCTCAGTGTCAAAACCTTGGCTCTGATACCAAATTGTAGCGCCCCTTTTACACTACTAAGTCTTAATTGCTATTAAGATAAGATTATGACACCATTTTATACAGAGTATTCATATGAGTTACTACCATAATTAACAATCAATAGCATTGCATACTAATTCATATACACAACGGAAATCATGACAACATAAACAGTAGAGTCATGCAAAATGTGATTAAAACATAATCTGATACTTATATTTTAATAGTGGTAGAATCCACCAACCAAGTGCAGGCCTTCCACGAACCTCCCAGCTTTAGACCACACTACTCATCAGCTTAGCAGTGGATCACCACCGAGTTGGGACTAAGCTCCACCCCAAGACAAGGAATCCTAGGCTAGGCTAAGGTTACAGGGAAAACAACACACAACCAAAAGGAAGGGATTCTCTCCAAGGAACCTCCCACTCTCACTGCCCACAGACCCTCATTCCCCACATGCCTGTTCCACCCCAGGAGTATACACCTTCTTTTTCACCTAGACAATCCTTCACCTGCTAATCTCCCTTGCCTTGGGTTACAGGAACAAGCCGGACTGGAAGTCTCCAGGCTCTATGGAATCTACAAGGTTCCTTCAAGGAGTTCTCTCCTTCCTCTGCGCACTCTCTCACCTGGAGGGAGTCACTCACAGGTCCAACAACCTGTTCTTCCAACTTCAACCACCTCTCTCACCTAGAGAGAGTGTTGTACAAACTGGCCAACAAGCCACACCAGATCAAACACTACACGTCCACCACAATCCATGGGAATATAGAAACGAACACCCCAGGGCATCTCTAGACAGGTGCAACAGTATAACCAAGCTTAGCAGGGACGAGACACTTCTGTTTTCTCAATTTGGAAACACATAATAGACTCACACTCTGGATTCTCAAGGATGCATGATGAGTCATCCACGTAGGGGTCGATTCAGACTCCCGGTTTAGAACAGAGAAGGGGTGTACCAACTTTCCAGAACAAACACAGACTCTTTTCCCAAATCCACCCAAGATTCTCGTTCAAGGAATATACACACCAGTTTTCTCAGAGCCAGACACAGACTTTTCGAATCACAGGGACGCACGAAGGTTCTCTACAGGAGTCGGGTTGGTAGTACTATCCAGGGCTTCGTATGCATTCAGACAATCGGGTAGAATGGGGGAGGAACCCTTCTCACAGCTCACCCTGGTCGTTTTATTCGCATGCGTCAGGGTTGACACTTGTCACCCATGAAATTGCATGTGTTCCACCAGGATGCATCTCCCTTGCATGTTCTCCCCTTGCCAGAAACTTAGGATAAAACATAAAATGCACATGTCTTTTGGGATAATATTAAAATATTATTCCCAGGCTTAAGCCCCCTAGGCTTAGCCCCTAGGCTCAACACTTAGCCCCTTTTCCCACCTTCCAGCCCCTAATTCCTTGCCCACCCTATGGATGCTTAGTCCCCCTTCACTCATTCATTGTGGTCGGTCTGCACATGGCGGTGTTTATATTTTATTAATTGTTCTACGTGATTACATAGACAACAACAAGCTCTTGGCCTTCAACACTCAGGCTCCCTGGCCTAAAAAACACATAAGCCTCCAACTTATAAAAACTTGGCTCACCAGCCTATAAAACATAATTACAATTCCTTTCAGAACATGGTTTACAACGGGGCTTGGCCTTGGGGACACTACAAGAAGGGATAGTTTTAAGCGCCCAGTGGGTTCTGAAGGGGAATGGAACAGAAATGAAAGGGCATGTGTGTCAGAGAAGGATCCAGTAGGGATCTGAGATCCATATTGGGGCTCAAAAGGATGATCTAGAGACCGGGATTTCATGTGGTTACATCACTGTACAAGGATATTATACATGCCCTTATATGCTCAGTTATTGAATACCAATCGATCTGTATTGGACTTTATATTTATAAATAATACAAATCAATTCACTGTATCATTATATTTCCACTAAGAATCAATATACATAACATAGAAAATATTAAATATTCACCAAATTAAACAGTCGACTTTGCACTTTCAATATATTCTAAATTGTGAACACCAATGGAATATTTTCAATATATAAGATATTTCTGACATAATCATTATTAAGTTTTTATTATCGTAACCAGGGATTCTGATTGGTCAAGTTATAAGTATGTATAATATATATAAACTTAATTCAGTCATGTGTGGAAAATGAATCCACAGTCCAATCTCTAATTCTTATTATATTACATTTAAATGTGAAGAACACAATTATATATAAATTCAGAAAGGCATGATTATATATATAAATCTTGGAAAGAACGAATTATATATGTATGTACTATTGCACACATATTCAATCATTCGTTGAATATATTCATTCAATCTCAATGTCATTCTACATACAAGCATTACATTTTTTTAGAAATTCATTGACTGATCTGGTCCAAGTCATTACAAAATTTAATTGAATAATTTCAATAAGTTAACATATAAATAATTGTATGTACTGTGACTAGAATGTAATTGGTTTTTGTGTAACCTCATTTGAAATCCTTGGAAGTATTTGTTTCCTCCACCTTGGTTGCAAAATCCCAAACTTCACCAGTACCTCCCAACCAACTCTAGGGGTACTCTTCCTCCCCATTAGCCCCCCGAGCTGCAAAGGGGAAACACAGAAAAACCATAAATCAATAACATCTATAACTTTTCTTGCAAGGGAGAGCTTCCACCCTCTACAAGTCTTGGAATACCAACTCTCACAAGTAAAACTTAGTTACGAAAATTTTTGGTAGAATAAAAATACTGACTAAAAGTGAGATCCGTTTCCCTTCTACACCATTCCTTTTATATAATAATTCTCAATGACACTTGTCCATATGCACAACTAACTCATTTTTAATAATTAAATTAAATTATTATTCATCCAACACATGTGTCACACTCTCCCAAAGTTGCACATGTATTTACCCTTTTTATTTTGTTTAAAAAGTTATTTTCCCTCACATTCCCCAATGTGTTCCTATTTTTTCTCTTAGTTGTCCCTTTGTTCCCCAAATTCTCATTTAATGAGTTTCCCCTAACTAGATATTAGTTAGAGTTTGATTAGGAGTCTTCTTTTAGTTATACTTAGTGGTAGTTTTGACTCAGAATAATATTCTAGGCCTACACCTATTCTCTCATGTTTTACTTCTTTCTACTTTAAAAATCCCCTTTTATTATTTTCATGCACACATGTGCAATTTTCCCAACCTTTAAATTTTATTCCCTCTTTCCCTAGATTTTGATTTTATCTCAAATATTTTAACTTATTTCACATTTTATTTAGTCCTTTATTTAAATTTAGACTTAGGCTTAGGATTAGACTCTTGTTAGGCTTCTAAGTTTATAATTTACTGACTAATTAAATTTTATTCTAACAATGTTTAAATAATTCATTATTTTCTAGGCCACCTAGATTTATTGACTCGTGTTTAATTGTGAAATGTGCCCTTCAAGACCAACCTTTGTGCTCCAAGGGTGTCACTTGCCTTTAACTAGTTTTGGAAGTTTGTCTGACACTTGGATTCAACACTACACTTGGTTGACCTTGTGAGAGAGTAAGGGCTTCTAAGGAATAAGGATTGCACCTTATTGTGTGCCCCTTATATTTCCTTGTGAGATATTGTCTCAGTATTCACTCACGACATCGTGTACCTATTGAACTAGGTAATCGTTAACCTATAGTTCAAGTCATGACACAAGTGCTAGTAGGATGCGACAGGGACATTCCCACACCTCTCCCTAAAATGTATGGTTTCTGTGCATGACCCCTTTACTCCTTATGTGAGTTGGATTACCAAGCATCATCAATCCTGCATCCACTGAAAAATACAGTGTCAATAATCCATATATATAAATCATATTGTAATAAATCATATATCACATGTGTGCAAAATTAAATACTCAAACAAAATGCAATCCACTCCCTGGCTCAATCTGGAGTCCAAGGAAGTCCATTGATTCCATCAACATCCATAGCCTATCTTGTGTCCTGCACACTCACGAGAAATCGTCAATAATATATGCCAATACATATACATATGAAAGTAACAATGAATTACAATACATCATCAACATCATATATAACTCTTAATCAAAATGAAATCATAATGTACTATATCCAGATCACTTGCACGCAAGTGTCCTCAAAGAATAAGTCAATATACGTGTAATCAATAGAACGAGATGTTACATACACCCCCTCTTGTTTTAAACTTTGTCCTGAAGTTTGTACAGTATATAAATGAAAGTAAATAAATGTATCTCACATATATCTACATATCTAATCTATCAAACAAATAAGGAAACAATTGACGCATCTCATATGCATCCTCCCTTGTAGCCGAGTGTGGGCTATAATTGTTCTATTGGACCTTGACCTGATTGAATATTCGACGTTGTAGTTTTCGAGTGTGATGGTCTGGAATGTGGATTGGATTCGCCATGAAAGAACCTTTTTCCAATCTTGATAGACGTCTTATGTGGTTTTACCCATAATAAAAATCCGTCACCAACCTCATAACTTTGGTCAACGAGATGCGCATCAACATAAATTTTAAGTTGATCATGTGCTTCTTTAATCCTTTGTCTTTTAGATTGCATATGTTCTTCCATTTATTGGATCACTTCTGATCCCACCATAACCCATCCTCAAGTCGATCCAAACTCAACGACATCTGACAGAGTCTCCCATAAAGAAACTCAAATGGTGCCCTTTTAATCATTCTATGATAATTTTTGTTGTATGGAAACTCTGCCAATGGAAATAAGTCTTGCCAACGTTTCTTTTATCCATGACATACATATGCAAGATATCCTATAAAATTTTATTCGTCCTTTCATTTTTTCCATCTATCTCGGGTGACATGTTGTGATAAAATTCAATTATGTTCCCAAGGCCTCTTGGAAACTAGTCCAAAATAATCCAGTAAACATTGATCCTTGATCGGATATGATTCTTCTTGGTACACCATGTAAGCTCACAATATCACTAACAAATTCTCTAGCTATGTCTGGTTCCTAATACGTCATACACATTGAAATAAATTGTGCACTCTTCATCAAAGTTTCAACTACGACAAAAATCAAATCATGTCTCCTTTCCTTCAGTGGAAATCCCACAAAAAAATCCATCGAAATGACCTCCCATTTCAATTCAGGAATATTTTGTGTTTGTAACAATCCTGCTAGATGTCTATGTTTAGCCTTCACTTGCTAAAATTCTAGACATCTCACCACGTAACTAACTATGTCTCCTTTCATTCCTTTCCAGAAGAATAAAGGATTAAGTTTTGACTTCATCTTCGTGACTTCTGGATGAGTCATGTAAAATGCTCGATGAGATTTTCTTAAGATCAAACTTCTTAATTTTTCATGAGGGGGTACGTAAATTTTGTCGTTATATCTCAACAATTCTTCGTTGTCCAATGAATAACCTTCAAAATTTGGTACCATCATGGTATCTTTTCTGGTATTATCCTTAACTTCCTTTTACAAATCATCTTCAATTTGTAGAGCTAGAATCGTTTCTCACATATTTGTCTTAAGAGGTATTACTGAGAATATGTGTGGTCTCTGAATCAATACATTTTCTACTAAGTTTATTGTTCCTTTAATGTAAGTAATATCGAAATTGTATTCGTTAAGTATTTATGAACAATGCCTTTGTCGCGCATTCAGGTAACTTTGAGTAAAAATATGTTGCAATACACAGTGATATGTTTTAATTCAAATTTTTGTCCAATCGGATAATTTCTCCAAAGTCTCAAGGCATATACAATTGCTAATAACTCCAAGTCATGCATTGCATAGTTTTCTTCATGCCTTCTTAATTTCCTAGAAATGTAAGCTATCACTCAATCATGTTGCATCAAAACTCTGCCTAAACCTTCCTTGGATGCACCTGTGCATACTAATAATTCTTTGTCCATGTCAGGGACCTTTAATATCGACATTGTCATTAACAAATCCTTAAGATTTTTAAATGCTTCCACACATTTCTTTGTGCATAAGAATTTCTTGTTTTTCTTCTACAATTTCTTGATTGGATTTGCTATCTTTGAAAAACCTTCGATGAATCATTGGTAATACCCTGCTAAACCCATAAAGATATGTACTTCTTGTACATTCGTCGGTGCGGGCCATTCCATAATAGCCTCCACTTTTGCTGGATCCACAATGATACCTTCTCTAGATATGATGTGTCCCAAGTAATGAATCTATGATTGGTAAAAATAAAATTTTGATAGTTTTCCATACAATTTGTTTTCTCTTAGACACTATAGAATGAATATCAATTGTTCATCATGCTCTTCTTTCGTTCGAGAATAAATCAGTATATCGTCAATGAATACTTGAATGAAATTTTCCAAGTATTCCCGGAATACCCCATTCATCAAACTCATGAATACTCCTGGGGAATTTGTTAGTCCAAATGGTAAAACAATAAACTCATAGTGTCTGAATCTCAAATTAAATGTGGTTTTAGGGATATATTCTTCCTTAATTTGTAACTTATGGTACCTTGATCTTATGTAAATCTTTGAAAACGGTGTTTCTCCCTTCATTTGATCAAACAAATAGTCAATTTTTGGAAACAGATATTGGTTCTTGATTGTAAATTTGTTCAATTGATGGTAGTCAGTTCAAATCCTCCATAATCCATCCTTCTTTCTAAAAAAAATCACTTGTGCACCCCATGGAGACACACTTGGACGTATAAGTCCCAAGTCTAGTAACTTCTTTAATTGTATTTTCAACTCCTTCATTTTAGGTGTCGACATTCGATATGGAATTATTTCAATCGGTTCTATTACAGGTTTCAGAGCTATGGTAAAATCCAATTCTCTTTCTGGTGGTAAACCTGGTAATTCCTTAGTAAATACATGAAGGAAGATTTTCTAATCCTTTTGTGTCTCCCTTTTCGTTGAGCAATAAGATTGCGTATAAGTTGTATCCCTTGCACATAATTTTATGTAATTGTAGGGAATACATAAATTTCAATGAAACCCCCTGGTTTCTTCCTAATATCACCCTATTCTGTCCAAAATCATTCGTCAAAATTAATTGTTTCTTCTTGCATTTAAGTATCGCATCATGTGATTCCAACCAATCAATGCCAATCACTATGTCATACGATACTAATACCATTACATATAGGTTTTACTTCATTAAAAAATCACCCAAGTTAATGTTATAGTCCATAACCATTCCTCTAAATTTATGTTTGGCACCCGATGCCATTTCTACGTATCTGAGCCCATCCTATTCGATTGACTTTACCTTAATTATCTTAAGCGTTGCACTAGAAACAAATATCTCTGTGGCACCTAGATATATCTAAATACTAAAAAATTTATCGACGCTCGTACTTGATGTATCAAGCATAATGGACTAGTGCTCTACCTAGCGGTTATTCACTGCTGCATGTATCATGTTGGCCTTGTCCAAATATCCAATTGTAGTGGCACCTGCTGATCCGACCACTCTATCCTTCTCAATGAGACAATATCATTGGTAATGTGTCTCTCCACATGTCCAAAATCCATTCTTCAGTTCAGTGCTCCTCATCCTGGAAGTAGAAGTTGTTGGCCTAACAATCTGTGATCCTGGTTTGTTCTACTGAACAGGCCCAAAATTTTGTTGTTGTTATAGATGACATTGTTGTTGTGGTGCTTTGTAAGGAGTCCTCTATTAAGGAGTTTGTTGTCTTGGTTTTGAGAACATTGGTACTCTGGGAGCATCTCAATTCCTAGAAGTCTATCTGGATGGTATTTGATGTTGTTGCGCTCCTGGTGTCGCCTATCCAGTCTATCTAGAAGGAGTCCTTCCCTAACCCCAACTATTCATCTCTTCCTAAGTATGTGGTCCATCTGAACTACATCATGTAACTTCTAGGGAATTAGGATCCTCACCTTTGCATGAATGTTGAATTTGACGCCAAACACAAAATTGTTCACATTTAGCTTCTTCTTGTTCAGATGTGGATCATACCTCAGTAGCTCCATGAACATGGCCTCATACTCTGGTATCATATGACTACCTTATCATAAGGAATTGAATTCATTCAGCTGGTGCTCAATCAATTCATCGGACATGTACCTTTCCTAGAGTCATTCCTTGAACAATTCCCATGACACATCTTCAACGATCATGTTTCATTGAGGTAGGAGTGTTTTCCACCAAAGTAGAGCAATCCCTTTCAGTTGAAAGTCTGTCATGTGTACTTTCATGTTGGACGTGTAATCACAAAGTGTGAAGCATACTTCCATTCTCTCCAACCATGCATCAATTACTAAGCCATCTGTGGCACCCCAGAACTCGAGAAATTTCACCTTCTCAATTTCTTTGTGTATGCTACTACTAGTTGGAGTTCGTTGTGAACCCTCATTGGGTACAGATGCCCTGCCCCCATCTCGATCCACGTAGTTGATCAAAACCTCTGACATCCTTTGGAAGGATCTCATCATACCTACCACATCTCCCACAACAACCTTATCCTACTCAATAGTCTCCTCATCTCCCAGAGGATTAGATCCCTCTATCATGGGTACATAGGAGGAGGCATACCTTTTCTTCCTGCACTATGATGTTTGCTTCCCCTGCATCCTCTAACAATTATTACCTGCATGGACAATTTCAAAATTTATTAGTGATACATATTTAATCATTTATTTATCAAAGTGGAAGATGTAACAAGTCCCTTGTCCTAGGGATGAACCCTCTATAATACCATATGTAATAACCCTCCATTTTACAAACCAAGTAAGTATATATTATGAGTTATCACAACATCTGTTATTGAAAGAGAAAAGAAGAGAAGAGAAATGCTCTCAGATCCTGAGAGGAGATTGTAAGCTTGTTTTGTATGTTCTGAAACAAAATAAATACTTTGTTGATGTATTTCTACGTCTGTGTGTTTTTCTATTCTAAGAATGAGTTTATGATTATGTTTTAAGTTTCAAAGATTTTTTTCTGGGAGTCCCAGAGAAAAGTGTGTATAGTGCCAACACAAGGTGTCCAGAGGTTGAACCTTATATGAGTTCAAGGCTTCGGAAAAATAGTGCAAGGAGTGCGCAGATGAACCTTCAAGTCCAAAATCTCAGGAGGGAAGCATAAGTGTGTGTTGGAGTTCACTTCACATAAGTGACCATCTCAGGAGAGATAGCGATGTGCAGAGTTCCAAGTGGGGACTCAATGAGTGTAAATTTCTTTGTTTAAGAATTGGTGGACAAGATCTACTCGTGAGGAGTCGAAATTACCCACATTTGTTCAATCAGAGTGGAGGAGCATGTTCGTTAAACCCTAATTCCTTCAAACTTTTCCTGTTCGGTGTTTTGGAACAATTGTTTTTGTTGGCAGGTGTGGAGCCTCCATGCTCTGAAGATCAGAGTTAATATCATCAGTATATTCTTGTAAAAGAGAGAGTCATAGATATCTGTGTTATTCAGAGATTCATCTCTTTGGGTATATTTGGTCATCGTTGTTTGGAGTGGAAGAACCCCGAATCCCAGAGTCTCGAAGTGAAAATCCATCGTAGATCGTGGAGGGAGGAAAATCCCTGCCAGTCATCATTTCTGGCCATTTTAAAAGAGGAGAAAGTGGAAGGATAGGGTGAGAACCCACAACTTTCGATCAACCTCACTTTATGACCAGGTTTGAATGCTAAATTTTTCAGTGTAAAGGATAATTATGTTTGGAGTGAATTCTCCCAGATCTTCAAAGCCCCAGAGAAAACATAGACTATTGATCAAAGGAGAATGTGGATCATTGATCCTTGATCTCTTGGGGAGTTTGATAGTTTGGTTATTCAAGACAAGTATATTATTGTGGTTGAAGCAAAGGAACTCTAGAGCATTGGATTCCCAGAGAGCCTAACTGCGCCTTTTCAGCTAATCCCTTGGTCCTATCCCACGGTCACATGTGATTATGTAATGGTAAAAGTGGCTAGCACCTCCACTTTATTCCTGAAAAGAGAAGGGATTAGTTTTAAGTGCCCAACGGGTTCTAAAGGGGTCTGCCAAAAAAATGAATGGGCTTGTGGGGCTCCAAAGGAAGATCTAGAGACTGGGAGGCCACACGGTTTTATCACTGTCGAAGGAATTTATACATGTCCTTGTACTTTTAGTTATTGAATACTAGTCTATATGTATTAGAATTTATATGTATAAATAGTAAAACTCAATTCATCGTATTGTTATATTTCCACTAAGAATCAATATACATAACATAGAAAATACTGAAAATTCACCAAACTAAACATTCTACTTCACACTTTCAATATATCAAAAATTGTGAACACCAATGGAAACTTTTCAATATATAAGAGATTTCTGAGAGAATCATTATCAAGTTTTGATTATCGTAACCAAGGATTCATATTGGTCAAGTTATAAGTTTTTTATAATTTATATAAACTTAGTTTCATTTAGGTGCAAAAAAAGGAATCCACGGTCCAATCTCTAATTCTGATTATATTACATTTAAATTTCAAGAACATGATTATATATAAATTCTGAAAGGCACGATTATATATATAAATCTTGGAAAGCATGAATTAGATATGTATGTAATGTAGTACACAAATTCAATCATTCATTGAATATATTCATTTAATCCCAATGTCATTCTACATACAAGCATTACAGATTTTTAGAAATTTATTGATCGATCCCATGCAAGTCATTACAAAATTTAATTGAATAATTTCAATAACTTAACATATAAGTAACTGTATGTACCATAAACAGAATGTAATTGGTTTTTGTGTAACCTCATTTGGAATCCTTCACAGTGTTCTTTTCCTTTGACTTTCTTTCAAAATCCCTTACTTCACCGATAACTCCCAGCCAATGCTCGGGGTACTCTTCTTCCCCATTATCCCCCTGACCCACAAAGGGGCCACACACAAAAACCAGAAATCAATAGCACCTAGAAATTTCCTTTCAAGGAAGAGCTTCCACCCTCTACAAGTCTTGGAATCCCAACCCTCATAAGTAAAACTTAGTCAAGAAAAATTTTGGTAGCATAATAGTACTGACCAAAAGTGAGATTATTTTCCCTTCTACACCATTTCGTTTATAGAATAATTCTAAATGAAACTTGTCCACACACATAACTAATTCATTTATAATAATTAAATTAAATGACTATTCACCCAACACATGTGTCACACTCTCCCAAAGTTCCACATGTATTTACCCTTTTTATTTTATTTAAAAATCTATTTTCCCTCACATTCCCCAATGTGTTCCCATTTTCTCTTTTAGTTGTCCCTTTGTTCCCCAAATTCCCATTTAATGAGTGTCCCCTAACTAGATCTTAGTTAGAGTTGTATTAGGAGTCTTCTTTTAGTTAGACTTAGTGGTAGTTTTGACTCAAGATTCTATTATGTGTGTACACCTATTCTCTCATGTTTTACTTCTTTCTAATTTAAAAATCCCCTTTTATTATTTTCATGTACACATGTCCAATTTTTCCAACCTTGAAATTATATTCCCTCTTTCTCTATATTTTGAGTTTATCTCAAATATTTTAACTTATTTCACATTTTATTTAGTGCTTTATTTAAATTTAGACTTATCTTAGTATTAGAGTTAGTCTTAGACTCTTGTTAGTCTTATAATTTTATAATTTACTAGCTAATTAAATTTTATTCTAACAAGGTTTAAACAATTCATTATTTTCTAGGCAACTTAGATTTATTGACTCGCATTTAATTGTGTGATGTGCCCTTCAAGAAACACCTTTGTGCTCCAAGGGTGTCACTCACCTTTGAATATTTTTGGAAGTTTGTCTGACACTTGGAGTGAACACTCCACTTGGTAGACCTTGTGAGTGACTAAGGGATTCTAAGGAATAAGGACGTTGCCTTATTACACGCCCTTTAGATTTCCTCATGAGCAACTGTCTTAGTCTTCCGTCACAACATCATGTACCTGTCAAACTAGTTAATCGTTAACCTACAGTCTAGGTCATGATGTGAGTGCTAGTAGGTTGTGGCAGGGATGTTTCCACACCTCTCCCTCAAGTGTCTGGTTTTTGTGCATGACCCCTTTACTCCTTATGTGAGTCGGATTAGCAAGAATATTCAAGCCTACATCCAATGACAAAAACAATGTCAATAATCCATATATATAAATCATATTGTAATCAATCATATATCACATGTGCACAAATTAAATACTAAAACAAATTACAATCCACTCCCTGACTCAATCTAGAGTCCAAGGAAGTCCATTGATGCCATCAACATTGATACATTGTCATGTGTCCTATACACTCAAGAGAAATTGTCAATAATATATGTCAATACATATAAATATGAAAGTTACAATGAATTACAATACATCATCAACATCATATATAACTCATAATCGAAATGAAATCATAATGTACTATAGTCGGATCACTTGCACGGAAGTGTCCTCAAAGAATAAGTCAATATAAGTGTAATCAATAGAATGAGATGTTACACTTCATCTATAGTATCTTGTTGAATGGATCGATAAGATATATCCATTGCAGACAATGTAATTTCCATTCCTATAAGTTCCAATCTATCCTTCAAAGTTGACGGGGGAGGCAGAGGCCACAAATATTCAAAGTAATAAGTTTGAAACGGTATAACTTGAAATATATAATATTTTAGCGTAGACCACACAGGGTCCATCATAATGGGATTAAGGTCTAATAATGGTTTTAGAAAATTGAAAGTACGTATCATTAAAGGATACATCCCAACACCCCAATTCATAGGTGCCCATTGTGAACTTTTAATCAAAGGAATTGTAGAGACTTGTGATGTTATAGGATTTGCACAAGAGAAAACAATTGATCAACAGTGTTAATCCTCCCTTTGTGAGGGAAACATATCACTTGGAAATATGTGGAAACTACAATTGTCATTTCATATGTCTAGCTTCTTCCTAATAGTATATTATAATTGAGAGGCGCGTCAACCACTTCTAATTTGATGCACACTATTGAGTCTCAGTTTTGACACTTCTAATGCCCTAAATTACCCTCTATATGAGCCTATTTTACTTATGCCATGTGTATCTAATTGATGGTTTCCCCCATAAATACACTTGATGACCTTGTTCATGTGCATAAGAGGTAACTTATGATTAAGGCATGTTTTGTTTAATTTTCTTGAGTTAATTCGATTAAAATGGTTGATTTTGTATGATCCTAATCTCTTTGACTCTTAAGCAGCATGATCAGGTACCTAGTATATTCCAGCACCAACTTGTGCTAATCTAGTACTAGACATAATTCAGAATTTTTGAATGTTTCTAGAAGACAATTGAGCTCATGGGTTTTGTCTAGAGAAATGTTTTCATGTGAAAACATGTGTCATAATTCACCCATCTCGCACGTGTGGACCTCCAGCTCAGGGGAAATGATTTTGCCAAAATTAGCAAAAAACTCAAACTTCCAACTTGCGCCTCGATTTCCATGCATATGGTATGCAATCTAGAAACTCTAATACATGGGTTTTGTCCAGAATATGACAAATAGAGTATGATGTATACCATTTGTAAAAATTAGAATAGGTTTGGGATATATGGGTGGGGGACTAACTCGAATCTTCCCAAATTGTTAAATAACACATATTTTTGGGATTTATCCTAAAATTGTAAAAAATGTTTTCTTAGCTTGGGGGATTCGGTTTCATCCATTCGTCCATGGATTTTATGTATAAATAATACCTCATGGGTATGATTAGGGAGGAATTACTATGATGTAAGAATGGTTCTTGGATAATTATACACATTGTGATGTTGAATGAGATGTTGAACTACATTCAATCAATCGGTTGAAGGAATGCAAATGTAGTTTTGTGCAATTCATGGGAATGAGTAAATTTCTTTAGTATGCAATCTCTTTAGAGGTACCTTGTCGGTTCGGCAAGGGCCCACTGCCCCAACCAAGGTAAACCTCATTGTACATGTTTGTTTGATTGTGTGAGTGTGCACATTTAACAGTTGTGTTTTTTCAATGATTTTAAATGCATTTTCGTTACAACACAGAATCGCTTGCTTTTGAATCCGTTTGAGTAATTAGACATTGAACATAGTAGATAAGTTCCATTTTCATTTCTACATATTGATGTTTAGTTAACAAGAGTTGGATAGATGTGTGTGATTGTTAAATATGCAATTGTTGTTATTTTGAATTTATGATTGTGTCTCTCTTAGTAGGTACAGGAATCATAAGACTTCATCTCTCACCTTCATGCTCCATGTAATGAAGTCTTTCAATCATATTGATTGCCTCCTATATTGAAGAATATTTGATTGGCATTGATAGGGTTATGATTGTTTTCTTTATAAGAGTGGATAAAGTAGCTTGTCGATCATTGTTTTGATTGCTACAGGAAACAAACTCTTAAGTTCATGTCTCTAATTCATAATCCTGGAATGAACAAACTTGTCACCTAAGAAAGAATCATTTGATTGATTGTTTTTCTTGAAAATTTTTATTATCAGTTTTATGTGCTAAGTTTGAAGTCGTGTGAAGCATTTAGATATCCTAAAACAAAGTCTTAAATTGTTGATTATTTTAGTTGCTACAGATAATTAATTCAATGTCCATATTTCCACTTTATGAGCTTGTAAATGGAGAAGGCATTATCTGAGAAAAATCTTTTGAGTGCATGATTGCAAGTTTTGCTTTCTAATTTTTTTGAGTGGAGAATGTTATTTGAAAAGTGTGAAAAAGAGTGTTATGTCATTATTTGTTTATTGATTGAGATATACTCATCAGACATAGGAACCTATCTGTTATCGGGACATATAGTGCATCAACTCTACTGATTACCAATCCTGGTTGATAATTTATGTTTGGTAATATATTATGAAAATAATTGCACCGACATTTTGGCGTCATTGTCGGAGAGTTGTAAATGGTAATAGGTAGTATTTGAATCAGATTTCTTTAATGGTTTTGGATTGATTTTATGGATGACCTAATGGCAGAGAGAAGACAATAAGACATGCAGGAAGATCCCAGGCATCCACTTTGGTGGGGTTGCTCCAAATTTAGGTTGTCCTCTCTTCTTTTAATGCAAGTTTGTTTTTCATTCTTTTATTCAAATTTAGTTTTATTTATGATGAGCTAACTTGTGTGAACCGATAACCTGGTGGCAACATGGTCCCAGTGATGCAAGGAGTTCAAGTTTGGTGTGTTTTATTTTTGCAAATAGTTTTAATTTCTTAGTTTAAATATTCAAACGTTTGATGATAAATCATTTTTGGGGTGTTGTAAGAACCCCCAAGTACTAAGTTGTGTTGCGAGACAGGGATCATCAACCAGCTAGAGTAATTCAAGGATGTTCAAGAACTTGAAGAATGTTCCTCCAAGAACTTTCTCACATTCTAGCAACAGCTGGAATATCCACCTCTCAGGAATATCATATCTTGACAACAATCAAGAATTTAGTTGTCTCTCCATAGGAAGATTTAGAAGTCCCATCGGATTCCTCTTGTCAATTTGTTGAGGAGAATAAAGAATCATGGATACAATTCAATGGAGAGCAACTAGTGGAACCTGAGATTGAGGATTCCTTAGCATGCCTCTCAGCAGATCCTGTATGTACTCCAAAGACCAATCATCTGCATATCATGGTAGAGGAAGACATTCAATGTGACCTAAACAAAGAAGAGAAACAAGAATATAGTGATCCTATTGAAATATGGTTTCAATTAGTTATTAGGTCACACCACTCTTTTATTTTTCATTATTTCTTGATCTCATCATCAAAGTGGTTGGTCCTTCATACTCTGGTATGCATTAAAATTTATCTTTTAAACCTGAGTATGGATATATTTCTAATCGTGTTATGCACATGTCTTCACTGGAAGTATTACTATACTTGAAGGACATTTTATTTTGATCAAATAGAGTAGGATAGGTAAATAAATAAATAAATGTTGCACATAAGTACAATGCAACCTATCTTTCATACTTTTCATAAATGGGAATGTCAAAAGCTAATAAAGCAACCGGTTTAAGATCTTTTGTTCGTATAGTAGATTTCATTTTAAAAGTTATGATGATTTTGATTGGAATCTTATGATAAGGGAATCTCTTCATCCTCCGAATGCACACATAATACTGGAAGGGTTTCAAAAGTGAAGAAGGCATCCTTGTCAATGGAAGATAACACTTAAGGAAGTGCTTCATGACCTATTTCTTCAAAATTCTTCTTTTTCCTTAAAGTTGTTAAAAATGATGCATTCATGCTTTATATTTACCTATCTATTATAAGACCGCTATTTCACAAGGATGATCGATTAAGTGATCTTTTAATAGAAGTTGAAAATGAATGTTAAGTCCAAACTATTTTATTCATAGCTAATAATTCAACTTTTGACATTTTACCTAAACTGTGTGTTTTTAAGCATGAATAAAAATCCAGTTTGAATTAGTTCTATTGGTTTGTTTTTAGCAGGTGTTTATAACTCTCTAAGAAGCCCTTTTTAGCATCTCACATTGTTTGCATGAGTCCATGCAAAACCTTAGGCATGGGGGAGTGATTGCTGAAACCTTCATATTCTTTTGCAACTTTCGTCGGCAAGGCCAAATCAACATGTCCAGTGCTAGGATTTGATAGTCATTTCCAAAATTATGATACCATTTTATTTCAGTACTGCAGAATTGCATTCATCCGGTACTACAAACAATGTTTTCCTCTGTGTTCATTTGGTACCAAAGGAGAAATTTTGCGTTCATATGGTACTGAACAACATTCCTCTACTCATTTGGTACTGTTCTCATCTAGTATTGATGGTCACCTGTGTGCTCATCTGATACCAAAGGAGGAGGCATGTGCTATTCTAGAACTAAACCACAACTCTAGGTTATTCTGGTACTGAAGCACAACCCTGCGTCCATCCAGTACTTAGGTGATCTGATACTGGTAATAAGGTGTTGGTAGCTCTAATCATATATTCAAGTTTTGTTGCTCGATTTAATTACTAAGACATATAAATTCAACATTTTTTCGTTTTACTAAAGTAATTAGACTAATTATGCAGTAAACATATAGTTACTCTCAATTATTGCACACTCCCTACCATGAAATTTTGCAAGCCCTCGTATACATCTCCTCATATATTATCACTGAATTCCTTAGTGAAGTGGTTGTCGTCATAAATGAGCAAAAATTATCCATCATGTCACTATGTTTATGACCCTTTCTATTTTTCGGTACTTCTCTATTCTGGTACTATCTATTACGGTAATGCATAAACATGTTCTGATACCAATTACTTATGTGGTATTGATGCCAAAGTGATATAATCTTTGTCATGTGATTAGCATTGTTTTCACTTTAGGTAATTCGAGGTATGGGCTAATCTCTTCATGTTCTTTCTATCAAGGATCATTTAAGTCTTGTGTTGAATTATTTTTACTCTCATGTGCATCTTCCTCC
>JZKD02S1259142.1:761502-772056 GCA_000966675.3 Picea glauca
GAGGTATTGATGAAAACCTCATGTGGTGGACCACCCTTGCAAAACCACAATGAACTTTGATGAGAAACCTAATAGGATTAACTAGAGGGACCTCTTAGTCATTATCTGATATGTTCCATTATACATTGAATAGATGAGATTTAAGTTGAATGTGGATGATGTCACCCTTGGGATACTTGCAAACAATTAATTATGTGCCTAATAACTCTAAAACACTCTCATACCACCTTCCTTCCTTATACTCTAAAACTGTCAATGAACGATATACATAATTCTAAATCTTTTGAGTAATATAATAAAAAGGAAGTATCAAGAAGTACAAGTAAACCTGTAAGGGTATTGAACAGGCCTGCTGGTAGTGGGGCCATGCTTGTATGGTACTAAGGTAAACCCACTGGGGTACCGAATAGTCTCGCTGGAAACGGGGCTATGCCAGGTAAAGGGAGTTGAAAAACATAAAGTGGCACACCTAAAACTGAACAAAAACCCTTAGGTCTCATTCTGAAGAAAACACTATAAATCAAGGCTAGGAGATGACCTTTATATCTCTAAGATGATGTTCTTAAAAACCTTCAAGTATCCACTTTAGAGTTCTATATTTAAAATAAATAGGTTTGCATGAGAAGTGGGACCCTCAGTATGTGTAATTCACCTTACCTAAGCAATAAGAGCCTTATCTCTAAAAACTTATATAAGAAATGAGTTAATCATCTTGGGATGTATTCCTTTATGTGTTCCTCTCTTCAAATGAGATCTAAAACTATGCTATATCACTTTTATTTTAAAAGGTAATCTAGCCAGGGAAGCCTATTAAGTCAAAGTCATTTCGAAAACAATTGACCACTATCATATAATCATATTAGAGCCACATCCAACCCTTTCTCCTAACTATGATCCACAACAGATTGGATAAGATTTAACGTCAAATCACTAACATATCTAATCTATTACTCATGATGCCACTTTTTCGTCATAACTACTTTTCCATGGGTAAGAAGTGTGAAGCATAGACCAGGAATTTTATATTGTATAATGGGAACTTACAAGCTGAAGAAGGGTGGAACATCAAGAATGATTGATCAAGTGAGGAGTACCATCAACTTTGAAAATTTTGAAGATCATTGTTGCATGAGGACATGCAATGAATTAAGCATGGGGGAATGTTGAGTCTTAGTTTTGACACTTCTAATGCCCTATATTACCCTCTATATGAGCCTATTTTACCTATGCCATGTGTATCTAATTGACAGTTTCCTCCATAAATACACTTGATGACCTTGTTCATGTGCATAAGAGGTAACTTGTGATTAAGGCATGTTTTGTTTAATTTTCTTGAGTTAATTCGATTAAAATGGTTGCTTTTGTATGATCCTAATCAATTTGAATTTTAAGAAGCATGATCCAACACCCAGTCTATTCTGATACCAAGGCTCCACCTATTTCGGTACTAGCCTATGCTAATCTGGTACTAGACATAATTCAGAATTTTTGAATGTTTCTAGAAGAAAATCGAGCTCATGGGTTTTTTCCAAAGAGATGTTTTCATGTGGAATCGTGTGTCATAATTCACCCATATTTCACATGTGGACCTCCATCTTAGGGGGAATGATTCTGCCAAAATTAGCAAAAAACTCAAACTGCCAACGTGGGCCTCGATTTTCATGCATATGGTATCAGATATAGAAATTCTAATACATGGGTTTTGTCCAGAATATGGAAAATTGAGAAAATTGAGGGCATTTTTCAAAATTAGAATTGGTTTGGGAGATATGGGTGGGGGACTAACTCAAATCTGCCCAAATTGTTAAAAACACAGATTTTTGGGATTTATCCTAAAATTGTAGAAATTGTTTTCTTAGCTTGGGGGATTCGGTTTCATCCATTCCTCCGTGGATTTTATGTATAAATAAGACCTCATGAGTTTGAGTACGGAGGAATTAATATGATGTAATATTGGTTCTTGGAGAATTATACACATTGTGATGTTGAATGAGATGTTGAACTGCTGATTCAATCAATCAATTGAAGGAATGAAAATGTTGTTTTGTGCAATTCATGGGAATGAGTAAAGTTCTTTAGTCTGCAATCTATTTAGAGGTACCTTCTTGTTTCAACAAGGGCCCACTGCCCCAACCAAGGTAAACCTCACTGTACATGTTTGTGTGATTGTGTGAGTGTGCACATTTAACAGTTGTGTTTTGTCAATGATTTTAAATGCATTTTAATTATAGCACATAATCACTTTATTTTGAATCAGTTTGAGTAATTAGACATTGAACATAGTAGATAAGTTCCATTTTCATTTCTGTAGATTGATATTTAGTTAAAAAGAGTTGGATAGATGTTTGTGATTGTTAAATATGCAATTGTTATTATTTTGAATTTATGATTTTGTCTCTCTTAGTAGGTACAGGAATCATAAGACTTCATCTCTCACCTTCATGCTCCATGTAATGAATTCTTTCAATCATATTGATTGCCTCCTATGTTGAAGAAGATTTGATTGGCATTGATAGGGTTATGATTGTTTTCTTTATAAGAGTGGATAAAGTAGATTGTTGATCACTATTTTGGTTGCTACAGGAAACAAGATCTTAAGTTCATGTCTCTAATTCATAAGCCAGGAATGAACAGACTTGTCACCTAAGAAAGAATCATTTGATTGATTGTTTTTCTTGAGAAGTTTTATTATCAGTTTTATCTGCTAAGTTTGAAGTTGTGTGAAGCATTTAGATATCCTAAAACATAGTGTTAAATTGTTGATTAGTTTAGTTTCTATAGATAACTAATTCAAAGTTCATCTTTCCATTTCATGATGTTGTAAATGGACAAGGCATTATATGAGAAAAATCTTTTGAGTGCATGATTGAAAGTTTTGCTTTCTAATTTTTTTGAGTGGAGAATGTTATTTGAAAAGTGTGAAAATTAGTGTTATGTCATTAATGGTTTCTTGATTGAGCTATACTCATCATACATAGGAACCTATCTGTTATTGGCACATATAGTGCATCAACTCTACTGATTACGAATCCTGGTTGATAATTTATGTTTGGTAATATATTATGCAAATAATTGCACCAACACACACATTTTTTCCCACTAACTGGATGGGGAAAGAAGGGATAATATCATGCAGTCAAAAAAACCAACCATCACATACTATAAGCAATGTAGGAGATGGAGTTAACTCATGTGAGCTAATATCTCTCTAACATGACAATGAAATGACACACGTTAAAGATCCTTCATTCACCATGGTGCGAAAAATATATTTTGAAAATGACTTCATGGTATAAACCACTACAATATGAAACGCAACATGATATGGAGGGTGAGGCTCGGCATTAGAAGTGTCAAACATGATGGATAGTGGGTTAGAGGACTCAAAAGCCACTAAAGTAGATAATAACGCATCTCATTGTGATGGGAAACTCTAGAGAAATTCCAGAGTGGACATAGCACATCGTGTTTGTGGTATATCTTCAACAATAGAATAATTTTTATCCACTCTAGTGTTTCAATTGTGCAATGATCATTTATACACAACTTTCAGTATGTGAGGAATTGTTTCAATCATGGGTTTCTTTATATGGAGAGAGGTTGATGGTTCAGGTGACTCTTTATCCTTCTTTGTAGACTGTAATACCCTGGGTTTTTGAGCCCCATATTAAATAATGTATTTGTTAATTGGTGAGAGGCCAGAGTGCCCAAACAATTAAAATAAGCCAGCATGCCTAAGGAATGCATTTTTTTTATCATTATTAATAATAAATACATTGTTGGCTTCTAAACAAACTCAAAATAGAGTTATAGAGGGATATGATTCCATAAGAGAGGGGGCTTGATGGGCTAAGCATTTATTTTATATTTATAAATCACCCATATTGTTAAATGGAGGAAATTAGTTACGTGATATTATTGGGGTAAGGCCATGGGGTTCTTAATCCCCATGAATTACATAAACTCGTCCCTAGTCTATTGGGGGGTTTCTCACATTCATTGATTCTCTCATTTGTTGGTTCAATCATTCTCTCTCTCTCACTCTCATTCTCTTTCTCGACATGTTGTTGGTCGCTCTAGTTGTTCATGCATTCTTTCACGCACCTGTTCACTATTCACATCTCTCTTGGAGACTTCACTCCATTCACTCTCTCACTGCACTCATCTTCCTCATTCACATTTGTCTTGGGAAGGGGAAACAAATTGATGAAGAACAACCATTGTTTTGTTGGTTGTAGAGACTACTAGTGTAAACTGACCATGAATCAAGACCTGCATGTCTAAGATGCATGGTCTATGTCCAACTTTTCTCACAGTTGCGAGTCATGAGAGTCCCAACATGTATATTATAGAATAGCTACACTAGATCCCTAGAAGGAGAGGTACTTCTTGAGGGATTGTGTGGTAGAGAATGGCGGGGGGTCCATTCTCTTGGGTTGTGCAGGATGGGTAGAAGAGAGTTGGGTACTTGGATTATTGCGGGTGTTGGGAAGCCTGTGAAATATTAATTTCTCATTGGTTTGGGAAGATGAGTAACACTCTGGAACCATCCTTGTGAATTCATAGCCCTAGCTTGGGGGTGACATTACTGCTAAGACTTGGAACAACATTGTCTACAGTTGGGTGGAACGTCCTTGGTCTGCAGCCATTCGATGGTTTTCTTTTATAAAAGATAAGTGATATATGTCATAGTATTATTTACTTGTGTATTATTTATTTAGTTGTGTATTTATTTATCATTAATGTCGATGTATTTAGAGTATGCATGCTTGTTGATTATGGTTGTGCATGTCATATGATTCATTGTTGGAGCATCCTTTCATGAATCCTTGCTATCTAAGTTTTGAGTAGGGTTCGAATTATTCCAGAGAAGGGACTTGTGGTTAGAATGCCTGACCCGACCTACGAGTGGTTGGGTACATTACACAAAATATGGTTTGAAACTTAATATTCAAATTCATCATATAGACATTTGATGTCTCATATTCTTGTGTCGGGGTACCCTAATTTCCTCCAAATGCATCAGGTGTCAAGGAAGCACCTTGTGTTATATTACGACCTTATGGAGATGGGATAGTCAACATAGCAAGTCATTTTTGTGTTAACAAGTTCCGATCTTTATTGATTTTGGGGCATATATGAGTCAGGTGATCTTCTTTGCAAATATTACAAGGGAATTTCACCTTCTTCATTTTGTTCTTTTCCACCTTAGCATTATTACCATCTTTTTATCGTTTCCCATTCCAACTTTATTTCCATTGCCTTTATTTTTCCCTTCAGGTTTCTAATGACCCTTTGGAGTCATCGACTACACACAGTGTACATGCGAGGACTAGGCAGTGGGGGTGATCAAACCAAGGGTATGACTGACCACAATTTGTTGAATAAACAACTATTGAATCTGATTAGAAATCGGATTTACAACTTTTTTCTGTGATGAACAAACAATACCATGGGCATGTGATCTGGATTTCAGTTTCATCAAGTCAATAGTCGATTGTGGTGATTTTGGAATTATCTCATAGCACATGCCTCAATGAGAGTAAATTAGTTCTAAATCTTGTGCTCTAAAGATTTCTTGTTCCTATGCAAATAGTCCCGAATTCATGACATCCTTAGAAATATAAGGAATTAATGACTTCATGAACCATTCCAAAAGAAATTCAGGAGGGACCATGGCCTTAATCAAATTCTTCCATCTCCTTCATTCCTGAATGTGATCAGAAATGTGAGTGGCTTTATCTTGTTAAAAATTAACCAAAAGTTTTGTGCCATCATCATACTAGACAAGGAGTTTGAAATGATCGAGAAAGACCATGGCCAAATCACCAAATGTTTTGAACATTGACCCGTCTAACTCTATATGCCATTTAGAAGTGCCCCTAGTGAGGGTGTGTTGGAATAATCATAACCGAATGGAGTCTTATCCAAAAAATTAGAAGAGAACCATAAATGAAATGTCATTATATGATCTCCTGGTAAGAGTGATTCTTCACCACTCTTAGCTTCAAATTTTGGTATATCTGAAGGAATTTTTGTAGGGATCGAAGGCCATCTAGGGTTATAATGAGTCATATAGTTCATTAACTTTTACAAATATGGAAATTGAAGAGTTTCCATAATGGGTAGCTTAGGCTTCAAGATCAAGAAAGAAAGCACAAGATTAAAAAATATTGATTGATTAATGTCCTGAAAAGAAGGCCCCAGATTGAAAATGGCACCAGATTTCTAGGAAGGGATTAGAAACTAACCCAGATTTTGATAAAAAGAAGGATTTTCAAAAATAGTTAAATGAAAAACTCTACTCATCTGCTCTCCAATAGATGAAAAAGTACTAGAAATCGATGACATCTCTTGCAAAGGAAAAAAAACATAACATGGGATTCCACTCAGGCCAGAAAGGGTTACGCCATGTCATCATAACATATGGGGAGAGTGGTGCATTCCCGTAATCACCATAGATAGAGAACGAAATGGAACAGATCAAACCATTGGATTAAAATTCACCGCTCCCACCACCATAATTTCTAGGCCTTTTCATAGGCCTGGATGATTGGAAGAAACCATCTCTAAGTGAAAGATTTTTTATGGATTTGTGCCTCCAAACGTAAAGGAAATATTTCCAAGGAGCTATCTATCTCCATGGAAAAGAAAAATATTGTAGAGGAGCTGAAAAACTCCCCGATCCCAAGATAGAATCTTGAATAAATGGTTGGGATGGGATTGGAATAGAACTTCCACCGATTGATAAAAGTCGATGTTTGTTGATTACTAGGCACCGTAGAAATGGGTCCATTTGGAAATGAAACTGAACTACTAATAAAAGGAGATGTTTTTAATTGAACGATGCTCGTCGTTAGGGTTGAGGGAAAAGGAGGTGTTGTGCCTTCTCCTCCTACCATTGAAAGAGGAGTATGTGGACTCCCAGTCTCAGGAAATTTAATATTATCTCACATAATATATCATTGGATCCAAAAACCTTGACTGTTTTCAAACTCAAAATTTGTTACTTGCATGAGAAGTGGATCATTAGGTCCAGTTAACGAAAGATTTCAAGGTTTAACAAAGACTTCATCTTTGAGATCAGAAATTCATGTTACCTCTGGTGTAAAAGTGAATTCTCCTAAAGGAATGTTCTTGGGAATAACTTCTCTAGAGTTAGTAGACTCAAAAGAACTGGCAAGGTCCAACCTTCATCTTTGCTACGATGACGATGACTCCACCCTTTTTGGAGAAATTCCTTCAAAACTTTGAGAACGACGAAGTGGTTGGTATTCCACTTTGAATAAACAATTCAAGGTGGTTCCCAACAGACTCACTAAAGGGAAAAATACAAACACAAAGAACTCAACTAAAATACTAAAAAGGGATAAAAACCAATAAGAATACCTCTTTTAATGCTTTTGACCCCAGGGAGATGAGGCTTGTTCATCAAAAGCAGTTACAAAATAAAACAAGTGGCTAGGAGAAGCAATTACCTTGGCCTCTATCTAACATCCTTTCCCATATCAAGTGTCAAGGCTTCGCGATGAAACCCACTAGGGGTACTGATAGTGTGATGCACAATTTGTCTCAGGTACCGCGATACACCCCTCGTAGTCACCTTGTGTGTTAACTTAAAGAAAGCCCACTAAATTCACCAACTCACATTTAACCTCCAGGGGGTATAATTGACAATCAGGATGGAGCATATGGGAAGGATAACTGAGCCTAAATTTCTTCCAGATGATTTTCTACAAAAGGGTAAGTGTCACTTCAAAAAATATCAAACTAGGCCAAAATATTCGAGAGGACTATGAACAAAAGAGATAATTTCACTTAAGAAAATATCAAACTAAGTACAAACCTTATAGAGGACTATCCTCGAGAGGGTCAATATCACTTCAAGAAAATTTCAAACTATGTTCAAAATTTGTAGAGGATTGATGCCATATGAGTTAATATCACTTCAGGAAAACTTTAACTAGGTTGAAAATTCACAGAGAATTGACACTAGATGATTGAATGTCACATCAAGAAATAACTACCAAACACACTCAATCCATTATGCTTCGTTGCGTTTTAGAGGGGTTACGTCCTCTACTCTTCTTTGTGTGACCTCGTGTTTAGCACATGTGTGAGAGGAAGATCCCAGATCTACCTATACGACAAATGGATTTCCACTCTCTATAATAGAATCATATGTTTCTTTTCATGGTCTTGGAGATTTACATCTCCAACCTAATCCAAGGCCCTAGTCTAAACTAGTTAGTGGACCCTAGAAAGAAAAAGTCTAAAGATTTTTAGATTAATAATTAATTAAGTTTTCTTTTTACTCAGGGGAACAAGGATGAAACTCATGATGATTGCATGAATCAAGAAGAAAAATATTTAATAACAATGTTCTTAATAAAAAAAACCTGTCCTTCAAATGAAAAAGGTGCAATACACTTCCTTTACGGTCTTTTCAAAATGAAACAAGATATATTTTTGTTTGTATGCAAGATCAAAGATTACTTTTCAATGCAAGCCTAAAAATTATTTTTCTTTTGAATGTCAATGAAAATATATTATCACTCTAGGATAAATGAAAAACAGAGCATAAAGGAACTTTGCAAACAATATTATTTTCTTTTTGTAAAAAGGCTACTCAAACCGAAAACAATAACTTTTCCAAAACAAGAAAAATGCATAAAAGAACCAAGTGCTTGAAAATGATTTATTTTTCTCAAAAAACCTAAGAGGCAAAGGAAAAAGAAAAGAAAACAGCAACTAAGATATTTTTTCTTTTTTGTTACTAAAAGGAAACAAAATGCAACAATAACGCAATTTTGTATTTTTTCTATGAAAAAAGGAAAGAAGGAAAAGAGGAAGAAAGAAGACAATCTAGTGTTACTGAAATACAACAAATAATTGGAAGTATAATCCAACCACTCAAATACTAACCTTTCAACCCACCTAAAAAGATTATATAGAAAAATATGAATGAATCAAAGAGAAAGAATGTTTTGATAAAATTTCCAGGTTTATAGAGGCTTCATATAACATTCAAAGGAAAAAAACAACGAGAGAAGGTTCAAGAAATACTGAAAAACCAACCTATAACTTCCAAAAACCAAAACAATTCCCCTAAAATAATTTTTTTTAAGTGTACAAGACTGTGTACACAATGAATAGCATAGATATGCGACTGTAACTGAAGTGAAAAACATATATACATTATTCATACACAAGCAAAATCGTGTATACCTTGTAAAAAAATCAAAAAGGAGAAATTGCAACTATCCAGGAAGGTTATAGAAATTGGAAATGACTTCTAAGGTATTAAATTGTTGACAACAAGCATACAAAACAAGTAAAACAAGAAATATCAAGATTCCTTAAACCGGCCCAAACTAGGACAAAAATATCCCTAGTATGGTTGCCAATTATATTATGGGATTTTAATCCTATGAGCTTGGGACTATGTCACAACATATATTAACCATGTCTAAAAGAGTGAACCCACCCTCCAACATACAAATCAATAAATAAATAACTACTTGGAAGAGAGAAATAAGGATCTTGTACCTTGTATCCAAACATTTGATGTATATCCTCGCTCTCAACCTTTGACATGCTCCAGACCTTTGCCTCTAGAAATTTGTAGAAGGAAACAAATAGATACTACAACAAGGTAGTTATGAAATCAAGATGTACATGAAATATGTGAATTTATATGTGTAGAAAAAAATCAACATATGCAAATGAATCAAACACAATTACACATAAATTGGAGGGAAATATAACTATGTTATTAATCAACATGAGATAGGTGAGTTACAACCTGATCCTAATTGATTGCACCGCCTCGAAACCAACCGCATGAGCTCCTCCACCAAAACCTTCAAGCATTGACTCAAAAATGGATTACTCCCTCACATGTCCCAAAATGGATAGGAACACACCCAACGATCATGTGGGAGAGAGTAAGGGATACTTGAAAATAAATTTCCAGATCAAGGGATGATACTTAGATACTCAAATAATAGGGAAGCTTGCAAATGTACAACATTTTATTACACCAATGTTGTTTCTCCTCATCTACACGCCCATAGGTGCTTATATACCATCCTAAAGAGGTTGATATGGTTACATTTCATTGTGTATGGGAAATTTGGGGTTTAGGACCTGGAAAACCAGTAAACCCCACCCAAAAGTATGAAATATTTTATTTTTTCACAAAATTAGGGGTGCATCTGATTTGCACACTAGAAAATAATGTATGTACGCAAGTTTCACTTGTGTGAATAGTGTACATCAACAAAATTAGATATTTTTAGATGGTTTTGATGAAGGAGATTGGAATTTAGATTTGTAAGCTTAGGAATGGACTAGGACATATCACAAATGCAATATAGAGTGGAAATTGTTGGATTACTGAGAGGGGGGGTGAATCAGTAATAATGAAATTATAATATTTTTTCTTCAAATGTTATATCAATGTAGAATTATTATCCAATAATGAGAAGTAATAAATAAACAATCACACACATACACAATACACCAGTGTTTTACGTGGAAACCCAAATCGGG
>JZKD02S1259142.1:804939-833843 GCA_000966675.3 Picea glauca
GAAGGGAAGAAGGAATGAGTTTCAATTGTTTCTCTATCTGAGCTAGATTTCCTGCAAGGAGTGCAGTTGAAGTGTCCACAAGGAGTGGATTGACAGAGGGTTCAGATAGAGATAACTTTTGTTCTCATCTCCGCAGGAGTGCAGTTGAGCACAGGATCTGTGCAAAGAGTGCGCAGGCCAAGCTAAGCCTCAGAGTTGCGAATCTGAGAAGAGCATTGGGAGACTACTCTTGTAGGAGTGCGCAGGGTCGAAGGATTCAAACACTTAGATGTGTTCGAAGGTTGCCACAAGGAGTGCGTGCAAGGGTCTTTTATAAAAGCTCAGGAAGGATAGGGCTTCCAAGTTTGTTGAAGGATAGCATAGAGGAGTTGTGCTTTGGAAGTTTATAGAAGCGTCACAAGTTTGCACATAGAGGGAAAAGTCGGTGGAAGAACACTTAGTCACTTTGCAGGATTCATCAGGAGGAACAGACGGTCAGAATTCTTTGAGGAGAATTCACGAATTTCCGTGAGTCGTTAGATCTCATGGAGGCGCAGGGGAGATACTGCAGGTATTCCTGAGAAGTTTAAAGCTCAGGAGGGGCAGTACCGTTGATCCGAGCCACAAGGGCCCTTGGATCTATACGTACATCATGTATCGGGGTTTCGTGGATGGAAGTCCCATAAACAACACAATAGGAATCGCAATATTGCAATAAACGATATCCCGATAGCCAAAGGTTTGTGTGGGGCCACAACAGAATCGGTGGGTGGACAGGTGCAATGCCTTATCGGGGTTTCGTGGTGAGAAGGCTCGAAACATATGCATTAGGATTCACGATATTGTGAACTCCGAAATGTCGATGGAGTAAAGGTACCATTGAATAGTCAACTCGCGAGCGCATCGGAGTTTCGGCGTATCGGGACTCGAGAGTTGGAGAACCGAGTTGCTCGACATCGCGAGTGCCGAAATCGCGATAGGTAAAGTCCCGATAGGAAAGGGAAAGGGTCAGTGTTGACTTGTATCGGTGTTCAGGGACTCGAGAATCAAATGTTAGACCACTGACCTCGCGAAGCCGTGAAGTCCGATCTCCCGTGTGGAAAGAGGGGATCGCGTGAGATTTCTGTGGGTGTAGATTTCTCGATAGGGAAATAGAAGAGCATTAGAGTTCTTTGGGCCAAGGGGAAAGAGAAGATCCTGTGAGTGGGCATGCTTGCGAGCGTGGTCTGCGTCAGTTTTGGTATCAGACCTTCGATTCTTGTCTGTATATTTCATGCGAGGGAGGCATAAGAGATAAAGAGTACTCTGATACACTGCGTCAGTTTGGTATCAGAGCACAGAAAGGTTCTTTGCTTCCTGGAGCAAAGAAAGAAAATTCACCATGCCGCCCAGGAGAGGTAGACAGTCACATGATCTAGAGCATAGGGAAATGTCGAGAAGAAGAAGCAGGCAAATGACAGATCCAACTATGGAGAGACAGATGTGTGATCTACGAGCTAGGCTCGAAGACATGGAGATAGCGCAAAGACGCACAATCAGTGCGGGGGATATAAGTGATTCCGAAAGCGAAGTTGAATTTGAACGAGAGGAAGAAGTTGCAGCTGAAGATGCATCAAATGAGCATTTGATCAAAGCTATTGCCAGGATGGGTGCAAGAGAAAAGATGGACATTCCAGTTTATGAGGGAAACTTGGATGCAGAGGAGCTTCTAGACTGGATTAGAGCTCTAGACACATACTTCGACTATGAATATGTCGAAGAGGACAAGAAATTCAAGCATGCTGTCACGAGATTAAAGGGACATCCAACATTATGGTGGGATGAACTACAAGCTGACAGACATTGCAAGGGCAAGTAGAAGATCAAGAGCTAGGACAGGATGATCGCGAAGATGAAGGCGAAATTCATCCCCAGAGACTATCAAATTACTCTATTCAGGAGGATGCAAAACCTGAGACAGAAATTGATGACAGTGAAAGAATATACTGAAGAATTCTATAAACTGAACATCAGGGCAGGTCATCAGGAGAGTGATGATGAGAAAGCTGCCAGATACATGAATGGCCTGAGATATGATATCTAGGATGAGATGAGCATGGTAACCATCCGAACAATGGAAGATGCTTATCAGATGGCTCTGAAAGATGAGGAGAAGCTGAGTCGAAAGAAGAGTCATAGGGGCCGAGGCAAAAGTCAGCCCTGAGGCAAATCAGTTGCCCAGGACAAATATCAAAAGCCCAAAGAGGAATGGAAGAAACCTCAGATTCGAACTAAGAGGGGTGGAACCTCACAGAGAGGATAGCATACTAAGAAAAGAGGAGATTATGTTGATAATAACATTGTTCCTCGTACTAGAGGCAGAGGAAGAGGAAGAGGTGGAGTAATCACATGCTTCACATGTGGAAATAATGGGCACAAATCTTATGAGTGTCCAGATAAAAAGAAGGACATTGGGGAAGCTCACATCACCGAGGAACAGAGGTGGGATGTTGAGGCAGAAGATGCTGAAGGCGGAAGATTGTTGATGATGCGAAAAGTCCTTTTGACACCCAAGAAGGAGGTGGAGAGTTCAGTCCAAAGGACCAGACTTTTCAGGTCTGCTTGCAAGACCAAGGATAGGGTATGCAAGGTCATTGTAGATAGTGGTAGCACGGATAATATCGTTTCTACAGAGATGGTAGAGAAGCTGGAGCTGGAGACGACTGATCATCCAAGCCCATACACAGTTTCGTGGCTACAGAAAGGACACCAGGTAACTGTCACTAAACAATGTTTAGTTGAATTCAATATAGGAGGGTATAATGATAAGATATTATGTGATGTCATTCCTGTGGATGTTTGTCATCTATTGCTGGGTAGACCATGGCAATATGACAGGAATGTGATTCATGATGGGCGAATGAACACATACACCCAAGAGAAGAATGGGAGGACACACATGTTGCTTCCGATAAAGGATAAGGAGGTGAAGCCGGAAGTAAACAACACAATTCTTTTCATGAGTTGGAAGGAACTTCTTACAGAGGTTAAGAAGAAGGAAGATCCACAGTTCATTGTGGCTAGAAAGCCAAAGATTGTTCTGACTAACACAAGAGTGGACGATTTACCAGAAGAAGTTCAGGAACTGTTGGAAGAGTTCGCTGACATAATAGTGGATGAATTACCTCATTCGTTACCATTGATCAGGAGTGTGAGCCATCATATTGATCTCATAGCAGGAGCCAGTTTGTCAAACAAAGCCGCGTAAAGATTGACACCGCAAGAGAATGAAGAGGTTAAAAATAAATTCCAAGAGTTGTTGGACAAAGGGTTGGTCGGGAGAGCTTGAGTCCATGTGCTGTTCCAACAGTACTCAGTCCGAAGAAAGATGGAGGTTGGAGGATGTGTACTGACTCGAGGGCGATTAAAAAGATAACCATCAGGTACAGATTTCAATTGCCGAGGATGGATGATCTGATAGATTGCTTGAGCGGAGCAAAGTATTTTTCAAAGATTGATTTGAAAAGAGGTTATCACCAGATACGCATGAGAGAAGGTGACGAATGGAAGACAACATTCAAAACAAATGAAGGTTTGTATGAATGGATTGTTATGTTTTTTGGATTAAAAAATGCGTCGAGTACCTTCATGAGGTTGATGAATGAATCCCTGAGGGATTTCATCAGGAAATTTGTCATTGTGTATCTGAATGACATACTGGTTTTCAATAAGACAGTGGCAGAGCATCTGAAGCATTTGGCTACAGTGATGCAGAAATTACAGAAGGAAAAGTTGTTGATAAATATGAAGAAGTCCTCATTCATGAAGACAAAGCTCATTTACTTGGGGTTTGTTATTTCGGCAAATGAGTTGAGGATGGATCCAGATAAGGTGGAAGTCATCAAGAATTGGCCATCACCAAAGAACATATTTGAGGTGAGAAGTTTTCACGGATTGGCTAGTTTCTACTGAAAGTTCATCAGGAATTTCAGTGGAATTAGTGCTGCGATGATGGATACAGTGAAGAAAAGACACAAGTCTTTTCACTGGACTGAAGAGGCTGAAAAGAGTTTTAATTTGTTGAAGAGGAAGATTACGGAAAAACCAGTTTTGGTGTTGCCGGATTTCCAAAAAACATTTCAGGTGAAATGTGATGCAAGTGGATTTGCAATAGGGGCAGTCTTAAGTCAAGAAGACAGGCCGATAGCATACTTCAGAGAGAAGTTGAATGAGGCGAAAGTGAAGTACTCCACTTATGAAAAGGAGTTTTATGCTATCATCCAGGCATTGAAGAAATGGAGACATTACTTGATCCCGAAAGAGTTTGTCTTGTACAGTGACAATCATGCACTGCAGTTTGTGACTCAACAGGAGAAGTTGAATCAGAAACATGTCAAATGGGTTGAGTATATGCAGAATTTCACTTTTGTGATTAAACATATTTATGGTATTGCTAACAAAGTGGCTGATGCTTTGAGCAGGAAGTGTTTGTTGTTGCAGGAGTTCAAAGTCAAAACATTGGGTTTTGATGATCTCAGGAACATGTACGTTGATGATCCGGATTTTAAAGAGGCGTATGAAGCAACTGAGAATCCATTTCTTAGAGATAGAAGCCCTTGGACAGACTATATGATCCAGGAGGGATTACTGTTTAAAGACAATCAACTGTGTATTCTGAAATGCTCCATGAGGGAGAATTTGCTGAAGGAGAAACACAGTGGAGGATTAGCAGGACATTTTGGTCACGACAAGACGTTCGCAAAGATGAATGAATCATATTTTTGGCTGAGAATGCGAGCAAACATCAAGAGATTCGTATATAGATGTCGAAATTTCCAGCATTCAAAGGGAAGGAAGCAGAATACGGGATTTTATCAACCATTGCCCATACCAGAAAGGTTGTGGGATGCAATAAACATGGATTTTGTATTGAGGTTGCCAAGGACACAAAGAGGTGTTGATTCAATCTTTATGGTGGTGGATAGATTTTCCAAAATGGAACACTTCATTCCATGTCAAAAGACCAGTGATGCAACTCACATTGCGAACCTGTTCTTCAAAGAGGTCATTCGACTTCATGGGTTTCCAAGGAGTATAGTTTCAGATCGAGATACAAAGTTCATAGGGCATTTTTGGAGGACCTTATGGAAGAAGTTGGGAACTAAATTGTCGTTTAGTTCAACTTATCATCCTCAAACAGATGGACAAACGGAGCCGGTGAATAGAAGTCTGGGAGACTTGCTGAGAAGCTTGGTGACAGAGCACCACAACCAGTGGGATAACATATTACCGCAGGCAGAGTTTGCGTATAATGACTTAGTTAACAGGAGTACAGGGCAAAGTCCATTTCAGGTTGTCTATGGCATGCATCCGAGGGGAATTTTTGAACTTAGGAATTCAGAACAGACTGCGACTAGGAGCGGTAGTGCAGAATATTTCACAGAGGCGATGAAAGAACTTCACAACCAAGTGAAGCAGTGATTGCTAGAATCAAGCCATGAATATAAGCACAGAGCAGATCAGCATAGGAAACAACTTTAATTTGAGGTTGGTGATCTGGTTCTGGCACATTTGAGGAAAGAAAGGTTACCGAGAGGAACATATAATAAATTGAAGATGAAGAAAAGCGGACCATGTAGGGTCTTGAACAAGTTTGGGACAAATGATTACGAGATTGAATTACCCGATGTGATCGGAATTTCTCTGATATTCAATGTCTCAGATTTGTACCCATATAATGCTGAGGAAACAGAGACTGGAATTGAGCAGCCAATGATCCAGTGGACAAAGCATATGCCAGTTGCAGAAAAACCACAGATGGAGTGCATACTGGACAAGAGAGAGAGCAAGAGGACCAGGCGAAAGCAGTATTTTGAGTATCTGGTCAAGTGGAAGAACCATCCAGTTGAAGATGCCAACTGGGAGAGTGAAGCGGAGATAAAGAAGCATGGACAGACCGTGTGTGAGCTCATGGACAGGAGCCCATGAAATTTTTTCAAGCGAGGGAGTATGATGCAGGAGCATCACCAACATCAAGCGAGCCAGCGCGGAAGCGAAGGACAGCTGGACGAGCATCAGCACAAATTTTGAAAATCACCTTGAAAGTTGTTGCACGATCTTAAATGAGTCATTAAGATGAAGTGAACTTGTAAAATGTAAACAGACCTTGAGCCTTTAGCTCTCATCCTTAGTAGGTAGGAGGTATTTAAAGTAGTTAATGCAAGTAGGTAGAATTGAATGTGTAGATTAGACAGTTTTAGAGCGCAAGAGGGAAACGTGATATAGACACCCTCATTGTGCATTATAACATTATTTAAATTGATGAAGCATTTGAGCAAGAGCATGTAGAGAGTCGTGTAAGAACACCCATGTACAGATATTTGGATTAATAGAAAGAGATTGATTCAAATTCATGGTTTTGTGTTGTTCTCTGTGTATTGATGCTGAATGATATGCTCATGCTTCATGTTATACATTTTATTTATATGTTGTGTATATGATTTCATGTTTGAGTTTGAAGTCTCAAGGGAAGAAGGAATGAGTTTCAATTGTTTCTCTATCTGAGCTAGCGTTCCTGCAAGGAGTGCAGTTAAAGTGTCCGCAAGGAGTGCATTGACAGAGGGTTCAGATAGAGATAATTTTTGTTCTCATCTCCGCAGGAGTGCAGTTGAGCACATGAGCCCTGCAAAGAGTGCCCAGGCCAAGCTAAGCCTCAGAGTTGTGAATCTGAGCAGAGCATTGGGAGACTGCTGCTATAGGAGTGCACAGGGTCGAAGGATTCAAACACTTAGACGTGTTTGAAGGTTGCCGCAAGGAGTGCATGCAAGGGTCTTTTATAAAAGCTCAAGAAGGATAGGGATTTTGAGTTTTTTGAAGGACAGTGTAGAGGAGTTGTGCTTTGGAAGTTTATAGAAGCGTCACAAGTTTGCATGCAGAGGGACAAGTCAGTGGAAGAACACTTAGTCACTTCGTAGTCACTTCGTAGGCTTCATCAGGAGGAACAGACGGTCAGAATTCTTCAAGGAGAATTCATGAATTTCCGTGAGCCATTAGATCTCGCGGAGGCACAGGGGAGATATTGTAGGTATTCCCAAGAAGTTTAAAGCTCGGGAGGGGTAGTACCGTTGATCCGAGCCACAAGGGCCCTTGGATCTATACGTACATCGTGTATCGGGGTTTTGTGGGTGGAAGTCCCGTAAACAATGCAACAGGAATCACAATATTGCGATACACGATATCCCGATAGCCAAAGGTTTGTGTAGGGCCACAGCAGAATCGGTGGGTGGACAGGTGACACGCCTTATCGGGGTTTCATGGCGAGAAGGCCCGAAACATATGCATTAGGATTCGTGATATTGCGAACTTAGAAATGCCGATGGAGTAAAGGTATCATTGAGTAGTCAACTCGCGAGCGCATCGGAGTTTCGGCATATTGGGACTCGGGAGTCGAAAAACCGAGTTGCTCGACATCGCGAGTGCCGAAATCGCGATAGGGAAAGGGTCAACGTTGACTTGTATCAGTGTTCGGGGACTTGAGAATCAAATTTTCGACCACTGACCTCGCGAAGTCCGATCTCCTGAGTGGAAAGAGGGGATCATGCGATATTTCAGTGGGTGTAGATTTCCCGATAGGGAAATAGAAGAGCATTAGAGTTCTTCGTGCCAAGGGGAAAGAGAAGATCCTATGAGCGGGCGTGCTTGCGAGCGCGGTCTGTGTCAATATTTAATATCTACAGGTGACTGAGGTAACCAAAGGATATATAAGCCAAATTTTAGAGGGATGGTGAAGTAAAGAAGGCCAAAATTCAAGGGACGATAAATTCTTTTGATGATGCTTTCTAAGGTATGTTATTTACATGTCATCTCACCATTTTTGCAATAATTTTTTTTCTAGAATGATTCAAACCATGAAATTGGGAGACCATTGAGGAAACATATCCAAGTAGTTGTGTTACAAATTTTAGCTTGTGGGTTGTTGTATTTTTGGATTTACACTATGTGGAAAATAAGGTTGTCGCTAGTCCTGAAACTAGTCTAAAACATGTGTTTCAGATAAAAACATCTTAACTTATTCATAACAGATACAAATTCAGTAAGACCAAATGTGTTGGTTAGAGTACAGTCTGTAGTATTATGTGTACAATTTTCATATCCATACAATAAATATTCTATGAGGGGAACACTCTACAAGTTCTCTCTCTAGAATAAGCCAAAATTCAACAAGGTATGCCATTTTTTCTATAAATCCTTTTCTGATAGGTTCCAAGTAGTGACACCTGGAGGAATTGAATAAAACACACTGAACAACATTGTGTACTATTTTCAAATATTTGTTCATTACAGGTACATAGTTATAATTATTTCAAGTTAGGGTTGTTGACTAATCCAAAACTAGTCATGTGAGACTAAAGTAAAGATTGATGAAAATGCTAGTATCTTGTTGTTAAAGTTAAGGAAGTTTTGCAGGTATGTGATCATATACACCAGGTCTATTACAGAGTTACAAATCAGATTTGGATGATGAAATTGATGAGGGATTTTGGTTGAGGTACATGTTGGGTAGATGGTTGAGACAAGTAGTTGATGAGTTGGCACATACATGAGGTGTATAGTTGATGATGTTGCTACATATTGATGAGTCATAGTTGATTTGTAGTTGATGCATGATTGGTACATATTTGGTGCATGGTTGATGCACTCTTTGATGGTACAGGTTGGTGCATGGTTGATGCACTTGTTCATGGTACAAGTTGGGTTGATGCACTTGTTTATGATACATGTTGATTACAGGCTGAGGTACAGGTTGGTGCATGTTTGATGCACTTGTTTATGATATGGTTGATTAGAGGTTGTCTGGTACAGGTTGGTGCATGGTTGATGCACCTGTTTATGGTACATGTTGATTATAGGTTAAGGTACATGTTGATGCATGGTTTATGCATGGTTTAGGTTATTGGTACAGGTTTTTTGGTGTAGGTTGATTGGTACATGTTTACAACAATATATCTCACAGTGATAGTGTGACAATGGTTCCATAATTCTACTTATACGTCAGGGCAGTTGGACAGGGCAAGGACATGTGGTTGTAGCCACCTTTCGGTTGTATCTGGAGAACATAGAGGGTTGTATCCTCCTTCTAGTTGTAGCCAGAGAATTGGGGAGTTGGAGATTCCCTTAGGTTGTAGCCTGAGAAACTAGGGGGTTGGAGCCTCCTTCTAGTTGCAGCTAGAAAACAAAGGAATTTGGTGCTTCCAATGAATGTAATTCTTAAAGACATATAAAAAAAAACATTTTGTGGTTTTCTCCCACTTTGGGTTTCCATGTAAAACATTGGTGTACTGTATATGTGTGTGATTTCTCATTTGTTCATTGTTTATTTACTCTGCAACTATTGGATGATAGTGCTACATTGATAAAACACTTGCACTTTATGGTGAAAAAGGATTAAATTGCTCTATTACTGATTCACCCCCCCTCTTAATAATCCAATAGAAACAGAGTTTGGGAAGTAAAGTTATGAGAATTTTATATTCGACCATTTTCCATGGTTTTTCGAGAAAAATCTGTGCAATTTACAGAATAAGTTATTTTTAAGCTTTAGTTTTTGTTGAAGATTTATTCCAAGATGTATTTTGCTGGAAACTATGATGACCCTAACATTGAATAATTTGTAAAAGGGAAGTCAACATAGAAAGAGAATTGGAGAGGTTTGGTCAGTTTACACTTACAAGGTGACACATTCATTTGGTGGGCATCGCTTAATTATACCTAAATAATGACACTCTCTCATGAAGAATTTGAAAAATTATTCTTAGATAGGTGGTCTCATACAAAGTGTAAGGATGAAGAGAGCACCAAGGGTTTATTTTCATGTGGCAATTATATATTACAGGTTCGTGATTGTGTTCATAAGGAGAGGGTTATTGTTTCTATTAACCCCAGTTACATGCATAATATTATCAATATTCAATTGGTTAATAGACTACAAGTTCCTGCAAAGAATATTCAAGGCACACAAGTTGTAAGTAAAAATGTTCAATTTTTTAAATATTTGAAGCTCGATATGGATAAATATGTGTTGCATTCATATTTTTATGCTATAGATATGGATGATGTGGATATTTTCTTAGGATATATTTGGATGAACTCAGTTGGTACAGTTAATAATAATGTGCAAAAGAATTTTTTGAAGTTGTGGTAAAAGAGAAAGAAAATCACATTGCATAATGTGTCTCTTATTATGAAAGAAGGGCCCATGGAGGCAAGCAAAGAAGTTAGTGTAGAGTCCAAAGTTGAATCATAGGCAAAGTCTACAGAAGGAGATGAAACAAAGCCGAATGATGGACCCAATAAAGAAGTCAAGGAGATCATTGAATCAAAGGAACACTATGTTGCAGAGTTAAAGAAAAAAACATTGATTCCTACAGTTGTTGTATATTGCCATCAACACCATATAGAGAAACAACAGTCATCAAGCTAGGGGTGTAAGCATCAAGGGACGCATTGAGGACTACTAGCACTATAAGATGATATGAGGATAGAGAAACAATCCCATGGCACCACATGCATGATAAGGATCAAGATCGGTGTGGCAAGGGAGAAATTGGACATGATGTTTGTCTTCCATTAGGATCAATGGATGGTCGTACCAGGTGCCAATTGGTTACATTTCTTAGTCAGTCATATTGTATGGTTTATTCTTGTGTTTCGAGGATGAAACATGTGAAGGGGGATGGAATAAAGTATACCTAGGGAGGTAATATGGAGTACATAGAGAGGTACCCAATGTCAATATGGTTATCTATTATTAGTGGAAGTCATTCAATGTAAGGTGGATTAGGTTCACAGTTATATTAAATAAGGCCCATTATGGTAGTTAGATATAATAAATGTGAGAAGGTTTTCTGGAAGGTTCCTAGGAGATAGAGAGTGTTATATAAAGAAGTGTAAGCAATGTGTTGGAGCATGGTGAATAATATTGTTATTTTAACAAGCAAGTATTGCTTGTGCTGTGCATTCCTTCCTTAAGGAACAATATATGGTGTTACCCTACCTCAAGGGTTTTTTCTACATTATTATGATGGATATTTTGTGAATGTTTTGAATTTATTTCTGAAGTATATTTGCATATTTATTCAGATCTATTCATGTACTTAACAAAAATGGTGCTAAGAAAAGAGTAGCCAAAGTGGTGGAAGCCACCAAGGGTAGTGCTTAGGTAAACATGTCTATAATGACACATTGTCACATTTTGGCACATGATCACAATGATTGTCTTTCCTCAAGACCACCTTAATCTTGCAAAAGAGTACTCATTATGAGATTACACTAGTTGCTATAATTTTTCCTTGAATTATTGATAATTGTTCATTACTTTGAGCCATTTCTTTTTGTGAATAGTCTCTTAATTGGTGGAAAATAAAATTTCCATCATAGGGTGCTTCTTCATTTGCAAAGCTTGTTGAAGTTGTTGTTTAATATTCTTATGGATTCCCCTTCTCAAATCATAAAGATTCTTTGCATTGATGTCAATCTTAAGGAGATAGATGTCAAGAATAATTTCTACTCAAAATGTGTTTTGACCACCAAAATATGGAATCATACAAGAATTGATGTTTTACCTAATATCCTCCACCCTAACATATATTTTACCTAATATCTCCTCATCCCTATCCTCATCCTCACCCTCATGTAATATGAATAACAAACTTTGTATAATGTTGTATTAATTCATATACCGTGTTTTTGTAATTTTTAGTTACACTATTTTTTTTCCTTAAAAAAGTGATGTTTACATTAAAAATTGATAGATAACCACCCTACAATATATACATATATACATGACCCCACATGACATTTAATACTCTACCATAAAGTGATTATTAAGTCAATGTTGTCACTTTCAACGATATATCAAGTGGCATCATTATTTAGTTGATCAATTGTACTCTACCATAAAGTGATTATTAAGTCAATGCTATCACTTTGAACGATATATCAAGTGGCATCATTATTTAGTTGATGAATTTGTCAAGCAAATGTCATTGTTGTCCAAACTAAATTATTACTTCCATTTTCCTACTGATGATGCGAGAGGCTTTCCTTTTCTAATGAAGGATTCAAAGCATGCGCATTGTCTAATTGCCATGAAGACTTTACAAAGATCCTTTTATAGATTTTCCACGTCATCTTTTGTAACATTTTCCATAATCACTAGCGAACGACAACCTCCGTTACGTGGACAGATCCCCGAGAATAGAATGACCGTACGCCTCTGTCGATTGCCACGACAGCTACATTCACAATTTGTGTACCCACATGCACGTGACGTTGGCGTTTTTCACCATTTGAGTAACCACAATGCGATGCATCGACATTGTGAAGGCATGTGGGGGACTAGGTCAATTTTACCATTTCTGTAACCACATCCACATTGTGGAAGCATGCGGGGGACTGGGTCAATTTCTCCATTTCTGTAACCACATCCACATTGTGGAAGCATGCCGGGATTGGGTCAATTGCTCGCTCTTAGATCTTTTTCTAGATTTTCCACATCTTTTGTAACAGTTCCCATAATCCCGAGGGAATAGCAACCACCTTAAGAAAACTTATGTGGGTAGCCCTCCAACTCCCACAATATTCTGACCGTACGCCTCTGCTCCGTCCATTGCCACGACAGCCACATTACCATTTGCATACACACATCCATAGGACGGCGTTTTTCACCATTGGTCTACCCACATGCACATTGTGAAGGCATGCGGGGGCTAACTGCCCGCTGTTGTTACTCGTTTCCACTTTGAAAGTAATGTCCTCCCATGTGATAAAATATCTTTCAAACGTAGATAGGCTGGTTTGTTTGATTAGGTAATTTTTTTCAAATGTTTGAATGGTCAATTGTCAAGTGGTTTATTTCATATTGGTGTTTTACACGTAAGTTGTTTGATCATGGTTTTGGTCCATAGTTGGCCAACAAATTATGAACCTCGAACCGTTTCATTGTAGTTCAATGTGCAAAATGTGGTTATAAATATATAATTTAGAATTTTAAAATTGAAAATTTTGATTGAGAGACTGTAAAATTGAATCCGGAGTGCCTCATTTCCGGCCGGGGTGCTCCTCCCCCAATGCTATTTCTACAGCACCCAGCTGCGCTGCATGTCCTACTGCGGTGTGTTCAAGACCGTTTGACCAATAATAAAGATCGTCCAGTCGCTCCTAACCCTCATATTATTCGGGTTAGAGGCTTCGCTCCTAAGTAGTTCGTCACCCGCAGATCCGTAAAAAAATGTTGAATTAGATTCTTAAAAGTGTAAATATTAAAAATAATTTTGAATTAGATATTGACATATTCCAAATTGGATTTTACATTTTTTAAATTCAAATTTAACACTTAAATTTTAATCACATTTAATATATATTTTTCATAACTTTTAAAATAGGTTATATTTAATCTACAAGTGTAGTGGTCATTCATGTCTTAATAATTATAAGACTTGTAATAATATTTAGATTTTTTAATGATTAAATAAATTATTTTTCTTGGAGTCATTCACACTAAATGTTTTTATATGGCAGTAAATACCATTAAATATAACATTTCAAAACATTTAACCAAATTACTAATAAAACACAATTTCATAATCAAATTTGTTATTATTATGTTTTTCATAAATTCTACTATAATTCTAAAAATATTTCAAAAAGTCAAGTAAAAAATAAAAAATAAGAAATAAATAACATTTATACATATTGAATTTCTATATTAGAGTTGAAAACCAATTATATATATATATATATATATATAATGAAAATACTATTAAAATATTAAAATTATCACAATTATAAAATTTTGTAATTACATGGTTCTCTTGATCATTATAAATATGTTTTTCACTTGAATCATCTGCAATCAATGTGCTTCTAACATCATAAAAATCTTTAAAGATCTCCCAAACTTTATTTAAAGATTTGATATATACATGTGGATTTCCAGCACTAACATGATCATTTCTAGGTATAGTGTCACAATCATCTTGTGTTAGAATGACTTTAAATTGCTTCATTTTTAAACCTCTAACCATTTGTTGGCCAACCAGCTTGTGTTGCCAACAAATTATGAACCTCGAACTGTTTCATTGTAGTTCAATGTGCAAAATGTGGTTATAAATATATAATATGGAATTATAGAATTGAAAAGTTTAATTGAGAGACTGCAAAATTAAATCCAAAAATTGTTGAATTAGATTCTAAAAGTGTAAATATTAAAAATAATTTTTAATTCTGATATTGACATATTCCAAATTGGATTTTACATTTTTAAAATCCAAATTTTACACTTAAATTTTAATCACATTTAATATATATATTTCATAACTTTTAAAATATGCTAAACTTAATCTACAAGTGTAGTGGTCATTCATGTCTTAATAATTATAAAACTTTGTAATAATATCTAGATTTCTTAATGATCAAATATATTGTTTTTCTTCTATTCATTCACACTAAATGTTTTTATATAGTAGTAAATACCATTAAATACAACATTTCAAAGCATTTAACCAAATTACTAATAAAACACAATTCCATCATCAAATTTTTCATTATTATGTTTTTCATAAATCTCATTCTAATTCTAAAATTATTTCAACACAGTCAAGTCAAAGGTAACAAATAAATAACATTCATACATATTGAATTTCTATATTAGAGTTGAAAACCAATACTTATATATATATATATATATATATATATATATATATATATANTAATATTTTGTTTAGATGAAAATACTATAAAAACATTAAAATTACTACTAGATTTATCAAACAAAACTAAATATTAAAAAGATAGAAGATCTTATTAACTATATAGAACATTGTCACAAATAAAAAATATTAGTAAAAAAGTGTTGATTACATTATTTATCATAGTTTCGATTTTTAACAATAGATCTCAAATCAATAATAACACTTCGAGTTGTACTAGCAAGCAAGGGCACAATCAATCTAACAAGTTTGTGTCCCTTGATCATTACAAATATGTTTTTCACTTGAATCATCTGCAATCAATGTGCTTCTAGCATTATAAACACTCTTCAAGATCTCCCAAACTTTATTTAAAGGTTTGATATATACATGTGGATTTCCAACACCAACATGATCCTTTCTAGGTATAGTGTCACAACCATCTTGTATTAAAATAACTTTAAATTGCTTCCTTTTTAAACTAGTCCTATCAAATAAAGGTGGTAAAAATTCACTTACACTTTTTTTGTCATAAATGTCTATAGACTATCCTCAAATATACTAAATCATTGTTCAAACCCCTGCTTATATCATATAAATCTTTATACTTGTATCAAAATATGGATTTCTTGGTATTGACTTGTTTTGTAATGATATTTTATAAATTCTATGTTGAATATAATTAATGATTTATTAAATAATTTTTTTTATCTACAATCAAAATAATTAACATTCAAATCATTTCTATTTATATATTGCAAAATCATTAAATGAATTAAATATAAATATGATATGCAATTTTCCAAAAATAACCTCATCACTTACATCATTTATATATTTTAACTTAACTAGTAACCAATTTCTAAAATAAATATAACTATCATTATCATTCTTATATTAAATATATTAAAATAAAAATATAAGAAATATTGACATACTTGAAAATATTATTAAATTAACATTCAAACTAAAACTTTACTATTCATCAGGGTAGGAAGATGCTTTTAACCAAACCTCATGTATGGGTGAGGCCTTTTCACCAGCGTAGGTGGTTTTGAACATGATTTTAACCAAACCTCATGTTTGGGTGAGGCCTGAGAAGATTTGGAGGTAAACATATAATTATTTGAATATTTTTTTGGGGGGATATTATGAGATGTCATTATCAATATCAAAAGAAGCATTGTTTGGTGGTTTAAAATTTTATAAATAATAGTTATATGTAAATCAAATTTCAATAATATAATATAAGATTATTTGAAAAAAAAAATTCTCTTGAATTACTATAACAATGTTTGGCATTACACTACTCAACATGAATATGAGTTACGATTTTAGGTTTAAAATAGAAAATATTAATACTCAACATGAACATGAGTTAAGATTTTAGGTTTAATATAGAAAATATGAATAAGAGTTTCTCTAGACATCTTAATATACTTTCAATATTTCTATTCAATTAGGAACTAGAGATAGCAATGTGCCCCATAACACATTTTCACGATTATGAAAGTATGCTAAGTCATGGTTTTAGTTATCTTTTGACATGCATTTCTTTTAATTGCAAACCATTTTTCCTATCCTCAACCCTTGTCTTTATCATTTTGTTACTCAAATCTAATTTTTAGGTTTAAGGTACTTTTTTATTCCATATATTAATATTTCATTTGATTTTATATTAAATATCAGAGGAAGTAACATATTTTCTATTTATTCTTGAATAGTGATTCAAATGTAGATCCACATGTTATAGATCTGTTTGGGTTGTTACAACTCATGTTGGTGATTACATTAAGGATTTTAGTATGATAAGGCAACATACTTGGAGACATAGTGCCATATATCTAGGGAATAATCATCTTTAAGAAGCTACTATAGATAGCACAAGTTGCTATGAGATGTGTAAGATGTTGCATAATCACATCATAAGGCAACATACTTGGAGACATAGTGCCATATATCTAGGGAATAATCATCTTTAAGAAGCTACTATAGATAGCACAAGTTGCTATGAGATGTGTAAGATGTTGCATAATCACATCATTAATTCCTAGTTGCAAAATGGTTATATGGCTAAGATAATTTTGTTTGATGAGATATGCAAGATGTTGCATAACCACATTATTAATTCCTAGTTGCAAAATGGTTATATGGCTCAAGTAATTTTGTTTCAAAATGTAATGTTTAGATGTTGATTTCCTATATTCTTAGTTTTATTTTAGGATTCAATTATTGTATTGAAATTTAATTTAATAATCTCTTTTAATTTGATTTACAATTTTTTATTTAAAATTTAATTCAGTAATCTCTTTTAAATTGATTTATAATTTTTTATTCTCAACTATGTTTATATAAAACTATGTTTATATAAAATTGATTTATAATTTTTTATTCTCAACTATGTTTATATAAAATACTTTAATTAGTTTGTTAGTTTGTTAAGACATGGTTGTATAAAGAGAAGAATCGTTCCTTTGAGAAGGGGACTATACATTTGCATTTGTTTTTAGAAGAGAGCGACTCTAGTAATGTTAATGAAAGTATTAATTTCATAAGACATATATGTCTATATAAATAATGTAAGCGATTTACTTAGTTCTAATTCTAGAGTAATTCAACCTAGCACCATGTTTTACGATGATGGGAAATGCTCCAACATAAAATATGCTGATCTCCTTTATGTTATGTTGATTTCCTTTATCTTATGGCTATGTTATATTAATTAATTAGTAATTTCATGGTGCCCTTCCTTAAACAATTCTTATTATAATTAAGTAAACTACAGTTACTATATGTGTTCTTTTGATTCCAAAAGTATTTGATTCGAAAACTATTTATGTGATGTAAGTTTGTTTTAATTATGTAAGAGTTATTTCATTGAAGAGAGTGTGAATTGATTATATAAATTGAATTTTTAAATTTGAATTTTTAATCCATAGATTAATTTGAATTCCTTTTTATAAAAGCTAATGGAATTTTATGCATGCATATATAGTGTATGGAATTATCATAAGATTTTAGATTTGTATGTTGATAATTTAATGAACAATTAGTTTAAATCTTGACACAATTAAGTAGGGTGATTAAATTGATTGTCATTTTTTTGTCACTTCTTAGGAGATGCCAAAGGCATAGTGGATATTTTTGCATTGGTATAGGAAAAACACATGGTAATGAGATTAACTAGAAGAATTGATGGAAACCTCTATGTTAGATCTCATACATAGTATTCTACATTGTTTTTGGTCATACATAATGCATGAATCAAACTAGAGACTCAAGAGGGGGATTTCATGGTGCAATAAGAATTATCCAAGCTACTAATTGTCTTGAAATAAAATCAGTAGAAGGAGGAAGATAGAAGGTAAAGTATATATCCCAATTAAGCCGCAGGAGTGTCATAGAATATAGTTCTCTAAGAAACATTGAGTCTAGTTCCATATCCAAAGAAGAAATCATTCCTTCTACTACAAAAAAATATGAGGATAGAGGAAATAATCAGTGGATAGAAAGACTCAAAGTCTCAGGAAAATGGATTCCAAGAACCTAAAATCTCTGAAGGGACTATATCCTCTAAGGAATCAATAGTACAAGGTGGACCACATTAATAAAACTTTAATTCTTTTAAAAATGTAATAGAGGAAGAAGCAATAGGATTCATAGAATACGAATCTATCACTTTTGAATTTCCAATTCAAGAACTAGGAGGATTGGCTCATATGAAGAATATCCCACCTTCAACTCTTACCAAATTTCAATGGCATGATAAGTGAATATTCTAATAATTTTCTCCCTAAATTTGACATCCTTTGCATAAGTTACAATTATAGCTCTAATGAACAAAAGTTGAAATTGTTTTGCATAACACTCAAGAATGTAGCACGACATCAATTCATGGGACTGGATGGGAACAATATTTGTACATGTGATGACATGTGGTAGACATTCTTGAAGAAATATAAGGACTAATGCAATGTTAGATATTCAAGAGAAGATATCTTCAAAATGACCCAAAAATAATATGAGATTTTGGAGGATTATGTTGATAGGTTGTAGTATAATTTATATAGGTCAAAATAGAACAAGTTAGGAAAATATATGTGATAAACTGTTATTTTAAGATGGATTCACAATGAATGCATTGTGTTGTTGAATTTGATGGGATCTAGTGATGTTTCTTAGCTAAGCTATGAAGAAATTTGTGAGTTATGCATATGGTACTCATGTGGAAATAAAAAACATGGCAAAGGTCCCAAATATATTGTTATAGAAATCACGAAATCATCTAGAGGAGGAATCATCCATGCTAAGGTCTAAATCTATTGGAAGAATTCAATACTGATATTCTTGTTTTCTGTATTTCTTATTTATACACCATGTAGACAAATAAGAAACAAAAAGAGGTATAATGGACATTAGCAATATTTTGTTCCAAGTATCAGAGGAAGCATCCCTTGAGGGATTTCCCATTGGAAAAAACTTAAACCTGTGGAATTTGGAAATAAAACCATGCAAATAGTAGATTCCCTTCGTTACTTGAGATGAAATTAGTGTACCAAGGAAACATTGATGATATATCTATCCTCATCCTGCGATCTAACCCTCAATATCTACCCTCCTGGATCTCCTACAAAATTAGGTCATATGGAAAAAGTATTACAACTCGTTATCAAAACAAAAATCTTCCTCAAAAACTGTTTATGTCTGCATGTCTATCCCCTCTCTATCTACTAAGGATATCTATATATACGTTTCTGTCTCATTAGTCATTACAATGTATTACCAAAACCATAACCTAACGTCGTTAGGTCTTCGATGCATGCACATGTGTTGCTCTTCCTTCCAACTGTCGCTTTCATCACGCGTGCCTTTATTTCCACTTCGACTTGCTTCCAATAGGATCCCAACACTAACATGTGGCTCATCTTGATCCACCTAACCTCTGTGTGCTTCATCAATCTCCCTGGTGATCGCTTGGAACTTCTCCATGAGACATATTTCTTGTGTTTAGGCCTGCACGGTCTTCTCCTTGAGTGCCTCCAATACCTTCACTGTAATATCATCACTGACCCACTTTGCACATTATTCCTGGGTCTATGCCATATATGTTTTGGCTTCCTCTTCCTATACAATGACCTTTGTTGCTTGCTCCTGGAGAGGTTCCATTTGAGCATGGCACTCCTTTTTCTACGTCTGTGCAGTTATGAGTTCTTCCTGCACTTTCTTCATGTCTTGCACCCCTTTGATGCGCTCTCTGATTGGCATTGTCTTCTGCATCTGCTTGAGGTCCTGGATAGCTGTGCTTATCCTTTCTTCTTCCTGGTCCCACTGCTGGACCTGTTGATCCTCTTCCAACTTTGTCCATAGCTACGTTGATTTTTTGAATAAGTCCTCCATTTCCTGGACTTGTCGTTCTATCTCCTGTATCTTCTCTGTTTCCTCCTATTTCCTCTGCTCCCTCACTTCTGATGGAGTGGTAGGTGTGATATGCTCCTAGAGATTCTCGATATCCTATTGGTATCGATCGATTGTCTGCACAATCTGATCAATCTTTTATGTTTCCATGAGTTTGGTCATCTGCACGTTCTTTGTAATCTTCTCGTAGGCTACGAATACTTTCTGTTCCAGTCCCTTCACACGTTCCTTTTATTCTTTGGTCTCAATATTAGCCTGCTCGAATACCAATTCTAGCTCATCCCACTTAACCTTTACCTGCTATAATTATGTTGTATCTTTGCATGCGCAAGACTGTATCTCTTGTGTAACACCGACTTGTAGTTTATATAGTTCCTTGGTTGGTATCCATGGCAATACCAACTGTAATTGTGCCAAATCCTTTAAGGGTTTCTTCCCCACGATTTTGTCCATGCGCAACATGCTAGGTGTGATGTGAAATGTTGAACTCGCCTGTGTTATCATTTGGACTGTGTCGCACTCACTTGCTCCAATTTCTCCTCCTATCTGTGATGCTGATGACCCTTTTTCTAGGTTGTTTTCAGCTCCCTATGCTTCCCCGATCTGCATGAGGAGTTGTCTCATGTATGCCAACTCATCTTCAATTATGTCCATTTGGCGTGAAGCATTCTAAAAATCCTCAAATGTGCGATCTTAAACCACTTGGGCCACCATTTATGCATCATCCTCTACAATCATGTATTCTGGAGTTGTTCTATGTGCCTTCGTATTCTTGTGCACACCCCCCATCTGGGTGGTTGGTCGCTTAGTCTATCTTGTATCTTATGGAGTAGGACTTGATGTGGTCCCCTGTGCTATCTCGATGTGTTTCTATTGTACTTGGGGTGCCTGTGTGTTGTTCCTCTTCCCCATCTAGAATCCTGTCTTGGAATTCCCCCCTTTCTTCTATTGTGGTTTTTTATGACCTGTATTTGGTTTCTTGGGCACTGTTACTTCCTAGGGTTGTGTCTGTTCCTTCCCTACCTCCTCAACATTTATGTGTTCCTATCTTTCCTTCTCCTCCTCTACCTCTGCAGGTATTTCTCGAGTGAGGACCAGAATCCTCCATTCGTATTCCCAATCCTTAATATCCATATGTATGTCCCCCTATGCAATGTAGTATGACAGTTGTAGCCATTTCTTGTTGGGGTCCTTCCACACCTGGATCCACATCACATGTCTAGTGTCTTTGAAATTGGTTGTGCCCTGATATTGTGCAACAACTTCCAGTGTTATCCTCAAAGTGTTGGTGATGGTCTCATGTAGGTCACAAAGATATCCTTCGAATATAGCTTCATTCATTCTTCTATTGTTGGTTTCCAAAGCGGCTCCAATAGATAAGTATCATTCTCTGTGATTGGGTTTAGGTCTAGTGGCGAAAAATGCGTAGTTCGGCTCCTTCCATCCCATAATGTATATCTGGATGAGAAGCCATGAATAATGAAATTATGTTCCCAGATCCTGTGCATCCTTGCAGTCATCTAAGAACATATTCAATGAATAGGGGAGTCAGTTGATTGTGGTTCTCTCGATACAGTGTGTTGCAACTGCGACAACCTCGACTGAGACTTCCTCCTTACAGAATTTTCTAAGCAACTTGCATGCCATAATTTTTGTGTCCATTCTTTTCGTGATGTCACTAATCCATTTGATAATGATTCTTTGCGACCCCCTATCCGTGCCATATTTATTCTTCATCTCTTCAGCCAATGATTTCTCCTTTATATTTTCCTCGAGGAACTGTGCAAGATCCATGCCTCGTTGTGGAAACCCTGTGATGTGTGTAATGAGCTTTACGTCTATTGAGACGAAATGGTCCAGCCACAGATCTCCTCCATGAGTGACCACCATCCACTACTTGACGCAACTATTTGCATACTATCCTCTCCCAAATTGTTGTAGGTCCAACAGACCTAAAATCCTAGTTTTGGCCAGTCCTTCTGCCCACTGGACTAGTTGATGAATTGGTTCCCTAAAGGGATCTACATCCACAGTTTGTAGGTAGACTTGTTTAGCAAACTCCGAGAACTTGTTTGTGTCCATTACATCATTGTTTGAGTACCTAGATTTCTCTACATAACCTAACAAATATTCTTTTACCCTTACCCCTTCCGGTATGCGCGGAAAAACAATTGTTGTGGAGGGTTGTCTATGCGGCGAACTAGGTACCGTATGCTTGTCCTTTTGTTGTGGTGAATGACTCAAGGATCCAACATCCATTATTATTTCACCAACATACTGCGGCCAGTGACATCTTATACTGCTCCCTCCTGTGGGTGTTCTGACACAATTTTCTATGACTCTTTTGGCTCGACGGCTTCTTCCTGATTTGGAGCCGTCCCATTGACTCTCAGGGATTTTTTAGGGTTTTTTGGTTGCACTTGGCTTCCTGCATCGTCATTTTGTCAGCCTTGCCTCTCTTCTATCCTATCGATGTCCATGCCCACAGGTGTTGTCTATTTTGTTTCTTCTACCATGAATGTTTGGCTTCCTGGTATTGTATCCGATGATGGGATTTTGTCCACATTGATGAATTTTGGCGGTGGAGATGGCTTTTGTTCACTTCCTTGCGATTGTGTTTGTGCTATGGTTCTAAATCAGGGTTGTCGGGAAGTCTGGATCGGTTCTCCTTTTTTTAGTGGTGCCATGGTGGTAAAAGATGGTATTCCATCGATCTCAGTGGCCTATGCAAACTCTGTAAACTCTGCAACCTACACTCTCTGTTGCGTATGCTCTATTGCTCTCTGCCTTTTCCAACTTCACAATAACCTTTCCTCTCCCACGTCCCTACTTTATATGGGCACCATGTGAATCTTGTCAAGAATGTTACTGTGATTATGGATTCAATGAACCATCAATCCCTTTGTACTTTCCATTAATTTCCCTCACCGCCTACAGTTGGTGCGATTAATGCGACGTCCCGTTAGTCGTTTCTGGCATTCAATTCCACTAGCCTTCCTCACTTAACACTTATTTTTCCATAGCCTCCTTTACCACTTGTTTTCACTTTGAACTAACCATTGGCCTTGTCTCCATTGGCTAGTATTTCTAAGTGTGTGTGCTCCTTCTCATTTCAACGCACTATGTCGCTGCTCCTTTTTTTTTTCACTGTGCGGTGTCTTTCAAGTTGCGGGTGGTCGACTATCCTTGTATAGATTTAGTCAGCTCCCATTGATCATCCCTCTATTTTCTATGCCTCCTAAGTCCTTCATTTGTAAATCTCCCCCGTCTGTGACATTTTTTACTATGTATGGTCGTAACCAGTGCATTTTGAGTTTTCCTAGATGCTTAATGGATTTACTGTCATACATCAACACTAAGTCTCCTTCCTTGAATTTTTTCTTCTTGATATGTTTTTCATGACAAGCTTTGTCCCTTGATTTCTAGAACCTTGATAGGATCCCATCTTCCTCCATGATCATCAGTTTATTCAACCTATCCTACACTATGCCTTGTTTTGTCATGTTTGTAATTGCTGCTATGTGCATACTGGGTACCAAGAATTCTAATGGCACCACTTCCTCTTGTCCATATACCAATATGAATGGTGTGTGTCCTGTCAACTTCTTGCATGTGGTCCTGTATGCCCAAAATGATACTAGTATTTTGAGGTCCCAATTGTCCCTATTCACATTGTAGATCTTTGTCAATGCATTTTCAAGGATTTTGTTAAATGTTTCTACTATTCTATTTCCTTGTGGATGATATGGTGTACTCTCTTGATGATGGAATTCAAATTCTTTAGTCATGGCCTTAATAGTGTTGTTAATGAAGTGAGTTCGTTGGTCACTCATCAAAATCCTTGGGAAGCCAAATCTAGTGATCACTTGCTCAAATAGAAAGTGTGTTGTTGTTTCTGCACTGTAGTCTTTGACTGGTGCTACTTCAACCCATATTTTCATGTATTCTTTCGTAGTGATAATGTACCTTGATCGTGTCCTCTTTGCTAGTGGGTTGATTGGTCCCATAAAGTCTATTTCCAATTTGTCAAATAACCTGTAAAGTTACTTGTGGTTGCAATGGCATCTCATCCCTTTTATTTGGTTTACCAACGCTCTGAAAGACATGACATCACTGGAATTACTCCTTTGAGTCCCTATGAATGGTCGACCACTATAGTCCTACAAATAATACCTTATGCACGATAGCTTTTCCTATGTAATGTTCTCATGTTATTCCCTTGTGAGATTCAGCTAAAATCCTTGGTCTTTCATGTTCTAGAACATATCTTCACAAGATGTTATCTGCACCCATTTTGTATAAGTGTCCTGCAATCAACTGATAGTTTGCAGCCTGAACTATCAGGTTTTTTTTTTGTGTGGTGTTATATTCATGTGGTGTAGTACCTGTACTCAAGTATTGGATGATGTCTGCAAAGTATTCATTGGTGATATGGATTGAAAATAACTGTGCGTCGGAAAGTTGTCTTCTAAATTTGTGGGTTCCTCTCCATTCATGACCCTTGATAGGTGGCCAGGTCCTGCCTTCAGCTTCCCTGGCTTGACTATTACTTCAAAATCAAATTATTAAAACAATAGTAACCATTGACAGATTCTCCCCCCCAACACTGGCTTGTTGAATAGGTATTTAAGGGCTGAGTGATCTATGAACATCTTAAATTGTTTTCCCAGTAAGTATTGTATGAACTTTTGCAGTGCGTAGACCATATCTAGGCCTTACCTCTCTATAGTGTTGTAGTTATGTTATGATTTTGACAATTTTCTGCTTGCAAATTCTATCAGATGATCCAAATCTCCTGCTTTTGGCTACGCCAAAATAACTCAAAGTGGTATGGATGATGCATATACATGTATGTGGAATGTCTTCTCCTAGTCTAGGAATACTAGTATTGGTGATGTTACAATTTTTTCTTTCAGTGTATCCAGATTGTGTTGGCAATCCTCATTCCACTAAAACTTTGTATCTTTCCTTAACAATTTCTCCATTGGTACGGTGATCTGCGCATACCCTTTAATAAATTTTCTATAGTATCCTATGTGTCCCAATGTTGCTCTTAGTTGTCGAACTGTTTTTGGTGGTGGTAGGTTAACGATTACTACAATTTTGGTAGGATCTACTAGTAAACCTTGCTTACATACTATATGGCCCAATGGTATCCCAAATGGTGTTCCAAAAATACAATTCTTGATGTTTAATGATATATGGCACTGCTTTCATATTTATAACATTAACCACAAGACCTCTACATGGTATTTAAATAGAATATAGACTGCCCAATCATCCAAGTACACTTCTAAAAATTGGTGGATAAATTATTTCAACGCAACTATGACTACTCTGGAAAAGATTTTTGGTGCATTCTTCAATCCAAACGACACAATTGTGTACTAGTAGGATCCCCATTCCATCGCAAATGTGGTCTTGTATCTGTCTTTTGATACAATCTTGTTCTGGTGGTAGCCTGAAAATCCATCATAGAATGAGTAAACTTTGTCTCCCCCTACGTTCTCCAACACCTCATTCGTGAAGGGTGTAGGGAATAGATCATGTAGGAATGCATCGTTCAACTTCCTAAAGTCAACGCATATTCTTATCCTGCCTTGTTTTTTCTACTGAACTACGATCAGGCTTATCCATTATGATTCTTCCATGGGTTCTATGATTCCGGCTTCGAGCATCCTATCGATCTCAACTTTAAATTTTTTCTTATAGGTAAGATTTAGTCTATATGGTCGTTGTCTGATTAGTCTTGCTTAAGCTTTGAGTGATATCTTGATTTCACCTAGATCTCGTGCTATGCCCTTCATTTCTATAAAAGTCATGGGGAATAGGTCGTTGCACTTGTGCAGTAACTTTTTTATGCTTTCTATTGTCTTCTCATCCTAGTAGTCTTCGATGCTGGCCATTTTGGGATTCTCAACTGTCCCAATGTTGACTTTATTCACCTTGACCAGTGCAACAATTACTTTTGATTCTATAGGTGGACCTTCCAATTCTCTTTCACCTTTCTCTTCCTTGATTTGAATATCACATAGATCATCTTCATCTGATGCTTCTTCCTACACATGGTAGCATGACAACATTTCTTTCAATGTCTGTCTGTTCCTTTTTTTTTCCTCTCTTATGAGTTCAACTTCTAGTTGTTTAATGAATATCACCCCTCTTATTTGTTTAAGTGTTGCATCTATGTTGGGGTTCTCATGCTCGAATGAGAAAGAGACTATAAAATTATGTTGTAGTACTATCCAACTCATAGTTTCTTTGCGCAGTTCTTGGTCTGTATACCAACTTCTTGGTATGCCTTCTAATGTGTGTATGAAATGATGAGGCCATTCCTTTGGGGGTGTCATTCTCCACCATGCTCTTCACTTCTCCAAGTGTTCTTCTGGTTCCCCCTATCCATCATAATTATGTTGCTAGTTTCTTTTGTGTTCTATGCCAAACCTTATGCGTAGTAACCACTTACATTGGTACCAATCCTTGATTATTTCCTTGTGTGTGTGCCACCATCTTGCAGGTGTGTCTTTGAGTGCTATATCGAGTGCTACGAGTCTTTTATTCTCTAACACTTCATCTTCATAACATGTCAAGAATTCTTCTATATCATTTACCACATGTAAAATCAGTGGTTCCCTTATCTCTGTACCTACCCATCTTACTGCACGGTCTATTCTTGCGCATCACCTTGTGGAAACTTCATGTAGCCTTTGTTGCCAGTTCTCTAAAAAATTATTTGAGTCTGACGCACATGAAGTAATGCTCCACCAACTGAGTATCTCGTCTATAGTTGGGTTGATGTAATCCTCATCTCGTGCAGTTTTCCTATACAACTGGATGATTTTCTCCAAGCATAAGCAAGTAGGTTCTACAAACCGCTCCCCTTATTATGGGTCGAATGGCGCTATGACCCTATACTCTCTTGACTCAAATGTCATTTTTTGTGTCTTTAAATTGATTATGGCCTGGTTATCAAATTCCCAATCCAAGCCGAGAAATGATAGATATGGTGTTGTGTCATCCACTATCTCTATTACTTCGAAGTCGACTTTAGTGCAGACTCCATCCAGGTCTATTGTCAGTCCTTTCAGTCTGCCAGTTGGTAGAACTCTGTGTTGGTTTTCTAGTTTCAGTTGAACGAGTGAATATCCTAGTGTGGGATCTCCCATACATTGCCATGTATTTTTCGGTAATATATTGACATCATATCCTAGATCTGGTATGATATCTCCCATGTTGAAATCTCTGATGTTGGCATTCATCTTGAACTCCCTACTTGTTATTCTCCTTGTATGTAAGTGATTGATTGCTTTTTTTTTCTAGTTTTCCATTTGTCTCTATGCTATGTATTTCTAATATATTTTGCAATATTTTGATAGAGGATGGATCATTCAATAGTTTTACACATGATTGCAAAAAGCTCTTGATTATACTTACTTATCTCAGGGGTTGCATTTGTTTGGTATGATCCAACAATGGAGGCATATCGTACTCTAGTACTTCTTTAGTATGTTGTGTATTTGAAGTCGACATGGTGTGTTTCTTCAGGAATTCTTGTCTGGCTTGATTAAATGTTTCCTTCTCGTTCTACTTGTCGAACTGTTTCCTTGGTTTGACATTTTTCTTCACCCACTGGTGTTGTACTATCTCTTGTTGTGCTGCATCGTTTCTTGTTTTAGATCCTTCACGCGTAACTATGTTGATGTTTCATCCTTCATCCCTCACTTCCATTGAAATCCATTAAACATTATGGTTGTTCTAATTCCTCTTTTCCTGAATCTTCCCTAGTAATGTAGGACATTCTTTCGTGTCATGATCATATGCGCGACAATACATACAGGTCACTGGTAGAAGTGGGCATTCTCTTGCATAGTGTCCTGGTTGTGGATAGTTGTGACATGCCATTAGTCCTCTACCTCTTCCAAATCCTCCTCTTTCTCGTCCTCCGCATCTGTATCTATCTTGATCTCCTCGCGACATGTTATACTAATGTTCATGATTGTATTTTGCAGTATTGTATTGAGGCTATGTTGTGTTGTACTATGGTTGTGCGGTATTATATGGTTGTTGCGTAGTATTATACTATGGCTGCACAGTGTTATATGGGGCTGGTACCTAGTTAAACTGAGGTGTGGCTTACCCGGTCATCATTTTTTCCTGCACCCTATATGCATCTGATGTCCTTTCTCTCATGAAGTCCATAGTTCTATAATCTTTGTCATCATGGCCCACTAACTTGGAAAAGTTGCAATATATACTCTTTGGGACTGTCTTGTATTTCTGCATCATTGGGTAGTGATATGGATCGTGGCCTAGTTTCTTACATATTTCGCACCGTAGTCCTCCTATTGGTAATGGATTTGGAATTCTTGTTTCCATGTACTTCACGAATGTTGGACATTCATTCTTATGGTGTCCTTTCATCTTGCATGTGGTACACCAAATGAATTCTCGTTTGTCCTTACTTTTGTTGTGGTTTAGATGGAACGTTAAGCTCTTCAAATACTCCTTCACCTCTTCGATGGATGGATCCATCTACTGATATTGGTTTTCTTCCAGTTGCAGGGCTGCCTGCAAAGACTTTACTTGTGTCTTAAAATTTTGTTGTCGCAGTGGATATTTCAAGTGTGGTAGTAGTGAATTGACAAACATGTGCCTGTGCTTCATATATGTCATGTTAAGGTCCTAACCCGCACATAGGTAGATCAATGTATTCGGATGTAATAAAGGTCAATATTAATAAGACCTTTCAATAAAATAGAATAAGGCGGATGTAAGAAGACCTAA
>JZKD02S1259142.1:869009-880799 GCA_000966675.3 Picea glauca
CTCTTGGTCCACATGAAACCTCACCCACTGATCTTTCAGCACCCATAATCATACCGATTCACCCTTACGAGTGCCAAACATTGTCGCACGCAGCAATGGAAATAAATGTTGTTACTCCTTCTGGGAATTCTTCAATTCCCACTACAGTTGTCACCACAGGAGAGTTTCCACCTCCTAACCCACTGTCACCAGTCCAAGCCACCATGGTCTTAGCCACCTCTACCTCGCACAGTGGTCTGATCCCGTCTATGGCAGTGGCCACAATCCCTCTCCCACCAAGTGTGACAGGCCCTCTGTTCTCATACGGGATGCCTAGTTTAGGTACAAGTCCTGTACTTTCTTACTCCACTTCATAGACTTCAGGTCTGGGGGCAGGGAGCTCTAACGCTCCTCTGCAAGGTCACATAGGGGGCACTCCTGCTCCTTTTAATGCTTTCCCTTATGGGGGAGGTCATATAGCTCCTTCATCCCTTTCGCTCAGTGGCACGCATTAGCCATCCATTGGGCCACCTGCACACCATAGTTTACTTGGAGCAGGGAGTCAAGGACCACCTTCACATAATATGCCGGTAGGTTCGACACCATTTTATTTGTTCGGTGCATTTGGTAACAACGCCTTCTCATTAGCTACTTTCCTGACCGGAGGCAACCCCGGTTTTGGACAACCTATTCCTATGCAGGGTACTATTCCTGCACAGGGGGCAAACCCAGGAACTTCCTTCGCATCAGGGCCTTGGAATTCTTAGCAAGGATCCATTCATTCATTAGGAATGTCGATCTGGGCAATTCTTTCCACAGTCAATGGAACCCCAGACAAGGTATTATGCCCATCCCTATGGGATCGGCATGGGGCAACCCTTCCCAAAGTCCTTCGAATGTAATGCATGCCCATCCATCTACGTCTTATTTTGGGAATCAACCGATGATGTCTCCTCACATGCAAAATCTGTATGCTAGTCATGGCCATGGTTTTTACCAGAACCCAAGCCAGCAGCTGAACTTTTCCTAGAAACCTGGTGCCAGTCAAACTTCAGGTCCCTTTTTCCCAGGGTATCACCAACAACCCAAACTACCTTTCCTGGAAACCTTACATTTTCCATATTTGACAAGGTTGTTGAATGACCCTATCTGTCATGATCTGCGTTGGCCTCCTATGACGATGAAGTTTCCTTCAGACATACCAAAATTTGAAGCCAAGGCTAACAAAGATTCAGGTGATCATGTGACTACCTTCCACCTTTGGTGCTCATCTAACTCATTGAAAGATGACTCTGTATAGTTGTGATTGTTTCAACGTACTCTCATTGGGAGTGCCGCGAAATGGTACATTGAGCTCGACCACTGAAGATACTCTTCCCTCGGTGAATTGGCAATGGCCTTCCTAAACCATTTCCAATTACCTGTGAGATACGATGCTGGCACAAAATTGCTGGCCAATTTCTCACAGACAAAAGAGGACCATATCTTTGATCACATATGAGAATAGAGACGTCGGAAGAGTTTAATTAAGGTACCAGTCCCACCAACATTCCTTCTTGAGTGGTTCCTTAAGTCTTTGGTCCCACAATTATCCAAAGACGTCGCGACTTCGGGAGTGTTTTCCAAAGAAGACGCCATCATGAGAGCTCAATAGATTTAGCTCATTTATTCTTAGTCTAGTTTATTATACGAGCTCTTTCCAGATGCACCACACTAAATACTTTATAAAACCAGATAGAGAGTTGGACCACTTGCCGATGGTATTGTTGGTTCAGCACAAACAAAGCCCGCTGAGCAGCTGACGAATCAGTTGCAACAATTGTCTATCCAACACACAATGGCCAGCCAAACTACTGTTTTGGCTGCTCTCCCTACTAAAACGTCGGATGTACACACAGTGCAATCAACAAATCCAAAGGCAACCCAACAGCCTGAAGGAAAGAAAAAACAACGAAAGAAGGGTAAGGGGGATAATAAACCCACTGATCATGCTGGCGGGGGAAATACTGAGAAATGGAAGGCGAGGTATCTGTACAACCTCTGCATAGAAGACCACCCGACCCACCTATGTCCCCAGCTTGCTGAGGCCCAAAAGTTTGTGACATAGCAACAACCTGTTGTGTTAACCAATCCATTTCAACATGGATAAAACCTGACCCAAGCATCTACAAGTGCGGAAGGGGGCAGCCAAGGACCCTCTCCACCTTCAAACAATCCCGCATCCACGAATGTATATATGATGAATGGTGATGCTTTTATATCGACTGGAGCACATGACTATAGTAAACCAAGCACTTATGAGAAGGGAAAAGAAGTTGAACTCCCATCTCTTCCTCTATAGATTGAGAAGACTTTGGGTAAAACAATGACACGCATCCCAAAAGGTGCGTTCAAAAAATCTTCTCATAACCCAAACACAAGGGCCGCCTAGAACTATTCTGTGGTGGAATATTTGTCACAAACCCCTTGTGTGATGTTCACTTTGGAGGTCCTCCAAAGCTTCCCTTCCTAGAGGAAAGCTTTGTTAACTGCCCTAGGATCTACCGAGACTTGTAATCCAAGTACCATCATGCTCAATACAATCGACTTAAAACCTCGTATGCCATACCACGTAGCATTTCATATAGTAGTGGCTCACCCAACAAAAAATTTTACTCAAAATATATTCTGCATGGTGGTTGATGAGGGCGCCTCGACATGCGTTATGTCATTGGCATGTTGGAAGGCCATTGGCCAACCTGTTTTGTCTCCGTCACCTACTCTTCTCACTACTTTCGACGGTCATTCATTCCGACCACATGGTATCATTCCCTCTTTTCCTATGCAATTGGGAGGGAAGACCATGTGTGTTGAGGTAGAGGTAGTCGACACGTCTCTCAACTACAATCTTTTGTTAGGAAGGAGTTGGACTTATGCCATGCAAGCAGTGGTTGCTACAGTTTTCCGGGTCTTGTTGTTTCCACATGAGGACCGGATTGTGACCATTGATCAATTGTCTTTCTCTAGATCTGACCCTTCATTGGGGGTGTCCGCGGTCCCGATGATTGATAATCCTCAACCAGGCATAGTCAACATAGGGGTTGGTTTGTGCCCATCTTTGATGGGTACCTTTGACTACCTGCCCCCTCAAGGAGATGTCAAGTTCATATCCGACCACCATAAGGTTGATATTTTCCAAGTTTTGTCATTTCGCACGACTTACTTCACCAATCCATGGATACTTCCTTCCCCATCGTCCATAGTGGAAGGGACAGTGCACCCGGGCATGTCCATGCCTTTGTCCACAGCTAAAGTAGCATACTCTTTAGTCTTGCAAGCTTTGACCGACACAGATCCAACTCTTGCACAAGAGTTAGATCTGACTCTAAAGCCTATTTGGGCTCAAGGTTCTCTCGCTGACACCAATTCATTAGACTTAGTATTTCCCTCCGATGAAGCAATCATTGAGGCAATGACTAGTCTAGACAAACCCTGGGACGATCTTCATCATAGATCTTACTTCCTCCCAGAGTTAAGTAGAATCGAGGTCAGAGAATTCACCTTGACTATGACTGGAGATAGGTCTTGTCCTATTAATCCCTTAGGTACACATGAGATCTATGCTGAGGGTAATATGAAAAGTATCGTTGAAAAGGTACCTATAAATCTCTCCAAAACCCCTGGCGTCGTAGACAATGTTTTAGTCGGAGCATATTGCTCCCCCGAGGAGATACCTGGCATCAACCCACAAAGTGTTGATCATGAGATAACTTTTTTGTTTTTCAAGATTGCTTTGAGATCCAAAAGCAACATCTAGCGAGACTACATTTATGCTTTTCGATCTCGTCTGGATTAACTGAGAAAAGTAACCTCTACGGGTCTTCTTTTAAGCCCTTTTTAGACCCTCTAAACATGAAAAGATTGTCAAGCGATCTTGTGGCCTTTCATGCTCATTAAATTAAAATTTGAAGTCACGTCTATCTGACGGTAGTTTACCCCTTTTTCGGTCCGGACGGTCAACTGTACAAACAAAGGTATACTCTATGGAACTTTAGTTCTCTAGAAGAGTACTCTCAGGTATCATTTTAACCCTTTTTCGGGCCTGAGGGACTAAATTTATGAAAAAGGAACCCCCACGGAGTCCATAGTTAAGCTCTTTTTAGACTCCCTAAAATTGAAAACATCGTTGAGTGACCTTATTCTTTCACACTCATTAAAATGGTCCAGAAGAACATTCCTGACAGAGTCCATAGTTAAGCTTTTTTCAGACTCCTTAAAAATGAAAAAATGGCCAAGTGATCTTGTCTTTATCACACTCGTTAAAATCATTTTGAATAGACATCTTGTGAATGCTAGTTTACCCCTTTTTCGAACCGACTAGACTACCTTCAAAAAAGGTACCCCAATGGAGTCTCCTTTTACGCCTTTTTAGACTCTCTAAATATGAAAAAACACCGAGCTTACCTTCTCTGGGCTCATTAAACTTACATCAAAGGACATTACCATTGTGTGTTTTGTTAACCATGTTTGCATACCTATGTCTTTGTTCTAAATGCTGGCTTCATGTTGCTCCCAATTGAACCATCTGAAGCATACCTTATATGCAATCCTTGTATCACTTTGCCTCTGCGTCTTAACACCCTTGGCCCCTAGAGGATTTTTCCCGAGTATCATTATTCTGAATATAAGTCTTGTCCTTCTTCCTTGAACTTGTATGTTTGTAACACTCGTTCCTCCATTGTAACATAACATTCCTTTATTCCTTTTTCCATAATCATTGAAAAAGACAAAAAAATCAAATATACGCCAAAAAGAGGAAGGGAAAAGTATTTTCTTTATTGGCAGCACAATAAGTCGCCCTTGGATAAAGTACATTTGTCTGTTTGTTCTTCAATCTATGGGATGTAGTATGACCTTAAGAAGTTGTTCTCACTGCATAGAGCTGTGTCCTCCTTCTTCGTTATTCTTCCAAACATATGGAGATTTTGCATTGCCTCCTGCTTCGTAAACTTATGATTAATGTCATGTTTCCTAAGTCTCATCATTTTCTGTGCTGCTGTCCAAGGGAAGTTTCTACCAAGCCTGAGTCATCCCCTCTGTATTTTGTCTCTTGCCCTCATACCTGACCATCTTGAACGTCCAATCAAGTCTTTGTTCGAAATCAATGAAGCCTTCAGTCAGATCATCAAGATTCTCTATTCCATTACCGACGAGCCGTCGAAGACCTCTGGGTAGTGAAGACGTACACTTATATTACACTCCTACCCAAGTTTTGAAGATTTTGAAGTTGTTGCTCGAGCTCTGAAGACCTCATCTCCAGCCATCAGGCCTTATCAACTTTTGAGAAGATGGATACTCTACATGTATATCTTTTTTATTTCGAGATGTAGCTCCATTGTGTATTGTTTGCGGCTACACTTTATATAGTTATCTGACATGGATCTATAGTGTATTTGATTGGTAGCCATGCGTTTATTTTATCCCGAGCATGGGTATGCCTGCCTCGGTGAGACAATTGTTATGTTTGCAGACGACGCCTCCCAATTTATGGTCCCTGGGCTCACTTATTTGCCACATCAGTAAATATTGGTAATGTATTTCAGCCATCATATGCTCTTATGACCTCACACATTAGGGGGCATATGTTATAACCCTAATTTGCACCATACATGCTTACCTAGCATCGAGCCATCTCAGATCCCTTCTTTACCAAAGCACTGCTGAACAACTCTTCTTAAAAACACTTTTTATAAAGGCCCATGTGCCTTTCTCTATTACTGCACACGTGTACATGCTTGCTGACCCAAAACAGCTCGCAGTTGTATTTTTAGAGGTTGTTGTTTACTCAAAAGGGAGATGAAAATGAAACTGATGATGTTGTGACCTTGACCCAATAAAATGAGAAAAGAGATGAATGTGCAATCTTTCAATTCAATGAAATCTAATTACAGTAGGCAAAAGGTATTCTTTTGAAGTACAAAAAGATATGAATTGCAATTTCTTAATTTCGAATGAATACAATTCCAAATGATCATGAACTACAAAATTTTCCAATTCTTCTATTTAACAAATATTTCGAATGTAGAAATTTTCTTATGAGAGATTACTAAAAATAATAAATGAATTCAGCTCTTCCTTTTCAAAAAGCAATCATATATTTAATGATGAATGGAAAATGTACTCCAAGAAAATCAAGACATTCTCAACACAATTCCCAAATCAAACTAGTAATATAGACAAAAACGAAAAAGATAAGAAAACCTTTTGTCACATGCACACAAAAAGTGTTTCTCAATCAACAAACAATCTGGAATAGCAAAATAAATCCAAAACTTCACACAAACCAAAAACCCTTTGTTGGACAAGCACTCAGATTAAGATCCATAGATTATATCCTTGTGACAAAGATCAAAAGTAAAAAACTTGAAAAATCATGAAAAAAGACTTTCAATCTATGAAAACCAATCACAAGAAATATTTAAACTCATGAATCAATAAAAAATTGGCATCAGAAGTCCACCACGGGAAACTAAGCCAAATCTAGGTGAAAAAAGACAAATTGACTCACTCCAACAAATCCTATGGGAGTTGTTGCAGGCTAGGTGTGGGACACAGTGCAATGAGCTAAGGTCATCGCAGCCTACCAGTAGATCATAGACATGTGACCTCGTCACACTAGATTGGACAAGAAGGGTGCGATATCTGAGGGTCGTTGTAGGCTTCCAATGTGCTACAGTGTGACGATCTCTGTAACTGAGGAAAAAATGGAAGAAAGACAAAAAATCTAATTGAAATTTCAGACCCAGGGAGTCCATATGGATCACCCACAGACTCAGAGAATGAATTTAATCAGAGGAAGGCATGCTAAAAACAAATGGGAAGAAAAAATCAAAAGGAATTTGTATCCCTAGTATGGTTGCCAATTTTGTTATGGGATTAATTGGTAAATGTATACATAAACAGATCTCCCTAGATCCACACAAAACTAGAACAAAACATAACACAATATGATGCTTTCCCTAAGCTCTAACCATTGTGTTTATGAGTTAACAAGAGATAGACAACATACCATTTAATTTTTTTTTCCTCTTTCCATTTCCATCCTAGCTCCACTCCGGTGCTCCTATGATATTAAATCTACAAGGGAACAGAATCCAACCAAAGTGAAAGCAATACAATGAACTCAAAAAGAACCTATGTATGTGATCAAGGAATCATACAATAAAACAAGACAAGTTTTATGGCAAAGAAGCATATCACTATATCATATTAAAATTAAAGTGGAGATTACAACCAAATCCTTGATGTCGCAAGGTCCCATTTCGATGCCCCTTTGCTCCAACACACAAACTTTCTCCAACCTTGAATGAAGAATATCCACAATGACTTGATGAACTGAAATGAATCTCTCAAGTATGAGCTGAAGTAGAATTCCTCATCCAATTCTTCGCCTATTCAACCTTATCCTTTTCCATGATATATCCCTCTTTATATAATGTGAAAGAGAGATGGTTGAAGAGATTAGGATGATCCCACCAAATCAGATAAGTGAGTAAGATCCAAACCATTCGGAGGCCACATCATCTTCTAGAAGATCCCCTTCTATAACATTCTTGAAACTTGACCTTTTCTTATCTTTTGACATCGTCGCACCCTAGATATAGTGTAGCTTGCGCCGATGTCACAACCTAGATTTAGAGTGGGGGGTGACAATCAGGCATTGTTGAACCCTATGTATAGTGCAACCTGAGACAACCTCTCTTAATAGGGTTTTTGAGAAGAGAAATCCAATCACTTTCATCATAGAGAAAGGATCTTTTTATCTTTTCATGGGAACATGAACACATCTTATTAATGGATCACTAGGGTGACCAAAATAATGTGTAACAATGGCTACACTATTCCTTTTTTATAATTAGTTTAACAATACTGAAAAAGGGGTAAAATATCACTCAAAAGATGCCCTTTCAAATCCTTTTAATGAGCATGAAAGACGACAAGATCTCTCGACAATCTTTTCATATTTAGTGGGCCTGAAAAGAGCTTAAAGGAGACTCCAAAGAGTTCCTTTTCATATAGTTTTTATGAGTCCGAAAACATTATAAAAGTATACTTGATAACCTATTCTCATGTATTTATGAGCATAAGAAAGAACAAAGATTGAGCTCAGGATTGGCTTCATTTTTACACATTGAACTTGAAACAAAGTAAAACTATGCTTGGGTAGGTTCCATTTTTTCACGAGATTGAAACTAGAAAATAAACTATTCTTTGTTTAGGTTTCATTTTTTCACAATCTTGAAAAAGAGAAAAACTATGCTTGGTACATTTTCCTAAGTATAACTGGTACAGGCTAGAGACATTCCCCCCAAGCTTTGTTTTGTATGTCAAATATTATGTTTTCACCAATTTATATTCCTGACGAGACTCCTGGCTACTAATAAATAAATTTTCACTAGAGAGGGAGGAGGAAAGATGATAAACTAGCACAAGAGGATGAAATGAAGGTTCATTTACAAGATCTAGCAAAAGACTCAACTCAAAGTTTACGAGATCTAGTGGAAGAATAGACTCAAAATTTATGAGATCTAGCAAAATACGCGATTCAATGTTTACGAGATATAGTGAAAGAATCGACTAAATTAGAGGGGGGTCTTTTTCATATTTTAACAAGATTGACACATACAATGAAATATGCTCATGGTTATGTTGGCATGTTTTTATAGGAAGCGTGTGCTTGTCATTGATGGAAAGAACAAAAATGACGATGGATACTAGGAAAAGCATAAGCTCGGGAGGAGAAACAAACAATATGCAGAGATCAAACCTCAGAAGGAAAAGCGTAAGCTCAGGGTGAGAAGCCCTAGGAGTCATCCGATCAAGAAATTGATCGTGTTGATTGTCTAATATTATAGACATCGGTAATATGAGTGACCGTGGGCTTGAGGACTGTTGGAGGATCGTGACCATCAGACCTGCAAGCCAAATCAACGACAGAGATGAATTACAGAGAGAGAAAGAAGAATTAAACAACTCGCTAGTTCTAATCCCGCAATTGGTGTAGATTGTCAGATCTCATAAACCCAAATATCGACTATTGTGGTTGATCTAACAAACGATCAGATTAAGTCGTAATAATTCGTGACTGTCAGATGCACAATCGCCAGATCAACGAAAGGGATATATTGCAGAGATCGAAAGGAGAATTAAATGTTGTGCTATTTCCAATCCCACAATTAGTCAGGACCGTCATATCTTATAGCCTCAAAGATCGACAATTGTGGTTGACTCACCAAAAACGTGCAACTTCAAATTGCAGAGTTGACTCACCAAAAACGCACAACTTGGAATTTATGGTTCCACAACCATCCTTGATTGTTGATCTGCTTCGACTGTCTTCATGACCATTGGATCACTTTTAAGTGGAAGGAAAGGATAATCTAGAAGACAAGCACTGAAGATAGATCGATCCATTGATCTAAGAACATGATCGATGAATAAAATTTGGTTTACGTCAAAATTTGTGAGGAGGTTACTGTTTGGGGAATATCACTTCGAAATAATTGGCAACTTGAAAGTCAAATTACCCGAAGCCTGAAAATCTGAAATGAATAAGGACCATCAGATATGGAGAAAATGAGATTATCGTTGGATCACCTTAAGTGGAAGGACATGATAAGCAAGGGCTGAGATCTGAGCTCTCGATCACCCAAATTTTCATGAGCCCTCGGATCGAATTAAATGGAAGGATAGGATAAGAAAATATGGAGAGCCGTTGGATTTAATCCAAAGAAAAGTTGCATCGCAGACAGATCGAGCCGTTCATATAATATCTTGATCCATCAAATGTCATTCATTTTAGGTCTAAAGATGTGAGGAGGTTACGCTCCGGAAAATTATCACTTCAAGAATTCAGTTTGAGATTTGAAATCCCCGAAGCCTGGAGAGCCGGAGAGTCAAAATAAATTTTCTATCGTCGGATTGTCCAAAGTAAATCTCAGTCGTGAGATCGTCTGAAGAATATATCGAGTGTCAAATCGTCCAAAGTGAATCTGGGTTGTCTGATCTAGAGCATAAGTTTGAGATTTGAGATTTCAGAAGTCCGGAGACCTGAAGGAGATCTCGACCGGATGATTTTAGGGGCTAAATTTTGCTCATGGGCTATTTTTCCATGGTTTTTCCAAAAACAAGATTCGCTATTTTAAAAATGATTCACGCAAATTCTATAGGATAAAATTATTTTACCTTAAAAATCATCAAAATTTTATAAAAACTATATAAAATCCCTAGAAATTTGAATATTTTTACAAAAATATCACCAATCATTTATAGTTGGCATATGAAGGATTAGTAATAGTTGCCAAGGTTTCTACATTTTAAAATAAATTTCCATCCTTAAAATCATCCCTGATCACGAAAGGGGATGCATAATCGTTGATATGGTTGAAAGTTCAAATTCCCAAAGTAGAGGCAGAGTCATTGATTGAGAAGGATAGGTGTTCGCAGATCATTGACTTTTGAAGATTGGCGTACAAAAGAAAGTAGGGTTTGAGATCTGAAACTCTCGAAGTCCAGATCATGAAATAAATCACAACCGTTGATTTAGGGAGGTTGGATTTGGTCTGCAGATCGTGAAAGAAAAAATATGAACTGTCTATTCAGAAGCACCATCAATATCATGAGATTGACGGTCCCATCGCATTGCGGGGTCAGAACATGCTCGAGTCTTAATTTTTTGTGAGCGGGACGCAATCAAAACCACGGTATCGCCAAAGGCATACATGGAGCTTTGTAGTGAATTTCGGGGTGAAAAGAGGATCTCCCCCAAACCACTTTTGGCTGCGCCTGCAATCATGAGGTCACATAAGTGGAATATAGGTTAATAATATAGTGCTTCTAGGCTCCACATCAGAGGTTGCGCATTGAAAAGTAAAAAAATCCTCTGCGTGTATAATCCAGTAATGCTGATCAAACCGAATCTGATCGCAGGGTTGTTGTTTCACTTCGTGGTTTCTTGATCGGTTACAATTTAGTTACACTAACTGAATCATTGTTCTGGGGTGTTGGAATCATGACTCTTGAGAATTATGAGATTCCTGACATGGGTGTTGGAGATTCATAGAGTAACGGATGATGAGGGCATGAATAAAAGAAATATGCCATGACATAGGAAGGTTTTCGTTTCTCTATAAAAGTAGTCGAACTGTAAGCAATTAACCGAGGGAAAAAATGCAACGATTAAGAACATAAGGTGGACAGAACGAAAATGGTGAAAACAACATACTGTACAAGATCTTAAGCACAAGAAGATGCAAGCAGGAAGACACTGATGCAGGAAGAGCAGAGCGGTGCAACAAAACAATGATAAGACTAGTAAGCCATTGATAAATATTGTATCACTGTAATAAATTTCATGATCAGGGGATCAAAATTTACTCAATTTTCAAAGTGCTCGGATTGCGACGAAAACAATGCCATTGCGTCCGTCTCGTTTTCTTGATTCCGGCAGTATATTTATTTTCGCAAATGGAGTCCGTATGTAGGCGATATCGCGATTTGACCGCCAAGTCAAACAAGGAAAAAAATTGGGGTGCTAACTGTACTTGTCCGTACAGTCCATACGGCCACGTGGAGGGCCGTACCATATTGATGACGTGGCATATTGATGATGTGGTGCAGTTTGGTTGGGTGTTCATTGATCAGTGATATGATGACACGTGTCGCTATGTGGTTGGCTTATGTTTTTGTGTTTGTATAAAATGGTTTGGAGGCCGCGGGGTTCGACCCCCGGACCTCCCCACGCACCAAAGTTTTCATAACACTACGCTAGCC
>JZKD02S1259143.1:14439-25727 GCA_000966675.3 Picea glauca
CAATTTCATGATTTATTTATCTCATAAATGCATTCTATAGTTTAGTATAAATGAATTGTGTAATGTTCATATTAAAAGTTTTTTTTTAAATAAAAAAGAGTTTTTTTACCTTAAGATATCAAAAAAGAGCGACACATGTCCACACATATATCAAAATTTTCCATGTGTTTTGTCACATGCATGGAAACTAGAACATGTGGCCAACAATGTTCATAGGCAAGCTAGTATACTAGAGTTTGTTTTCCACAAAATTTGATTGTAAATGCATTCTAGATAAAACTAAAATCTTAACAGTAAAGAAACTAAATGTGAGGCGAACCTGCACTTCCATCATGGCGAACAGTGAAGGAAAATGATTGGCAGCATGTTGGGAATTGGCTCTTCACATGATCCCTTGATAGGGAATCAAACAACATGTCTAGGCGTCTATCGAGGGCATGCTGGTTCTGAAGTTGATCATCCATATCTTGCCTCATCTCAAAGATCAAATTTAAGTGGTCCTCTATGATCCTATAGTGACTAGGAAAATCATGGCATACCAAGGCTAGATGAGTTAGCTCTCCTATGTGCTGCTTCAAATGGATCTCCTCCTTGCCCCAACATTCGTCCCAATCGATCCCAGGGGCTTCATTGTGTGGTCCGCTAAAATTGGGGATTTCTCCTTGGATGAAGTCATCCTGCATCTCTGGAGGGATTTCCTCCTCCACCACACAACCACCCATGGAAACATCAGTATAATTCAAGGGGAGGTCAATGATAGTTGGTTATGTCTACCTTGTGGTGTCCTCCTCCCAGTTAGGAGGAATCTCCTCCTCCATTATACAACCTCCATAGTTTATCTCAGGTTTCGACAATTGGGGCATAGGCTAGACATCGTTGCGTGAGCTTTGGTCAAAATAAGGATAACATTCATAGTTTCTCCCCGGATTGGGAGAAAGAGATGGCGGGCCTATGCATTGGTGCCAGCCTACTAGACTGTAGTAGGTCGGACTGCATTTGGAATTACCTCTCTTGTGAGGCATGGAAAAGCTAGACACAAGAAAATTAACAGAGGAAATGAATGAAAAATAGGATGTGCGGGAAAGAAAATTGACAGAGGCTCGACTCACTCAGATGGAGAATGAAGGTGGAAAATGCAGAGCTAAGGGAAAACACTAGAAATAAGAACCACACCAAGATATTACCTGAGTGATGACGAGATAAATGACAATTTGGGGTTCCATGAATGTTGAGGTGATGTTTCCTTTTTGCATCGTACCAGTTCTAGATGGCCAAGCCTGGTGCACCATTAAACCTCCTCGACTGTTCCAATGCACTAACTCCTTTCCTGAATGAATGCTAGACATAGTGAATTGACAGAGGGGGAGGTTGACGATGAGGGGATTTGACTGCACTCGTCACTAGAGTGTCATGTATCAAGTGCTCGACAGGTATCATCCCATCCAAGGGATGTTCATACTAAAAGTTGAGGTGACATATGAAATTTAATATTAATAACAAAAAATAAACATTTGATGTCTCTCTCGCACATGTACATATATACATGTATAATGCCAATATCTACTTATTCAATTCTATAATCTAGTGACCTATTCCATAACCTACCCATTGCGTCATCTACAAATACAGGTCAATAATCCTCAAATACTAATATTTTTGACTCACAAAAAAACCTATATTAGTTTTGAGATGATGAATCTCCTCATTTATTTGTGCATATGAATTTTTATGCATCTTTTATATCACCCTACCCTTCATAGCTTCTACGTGATACTAGCCAAGTTTTTAGGTTTTTAATTAGTGGCTATGGCCATCACATCTCTTGTTTTCTTTCAGTGCAAATCACCATTAGGAATTTGGTGTTTTTTATTTCTCCTTGGAAGAATCCTAGAGGTGCTCAATTACATGTCAAGTGAGGAATTTTTTGCAACCTAAAAGGAGAGACCTAATAACCTCATGGTCTCCAAGCTAAAAAACACCTTTGGGTTAGTCCAAAATATCCACAATGTTGTTTGTTACTGGTCGACATTTCGTATCCACAACATGATCCATCTTCAAGACACAAAGTTGAAGATATGACGAGATGAGGAGCAACTTATAAATACTAAAAAATTGAAGAGTAAAAATAAGGATGCATGTTATAGCTAGCAAATATAACAAACAAAAAGGAGGAAAGAACAAGCAAACAATCAGATAACCAATCAAGGGGCCCAAGATCATATATGAGAGGAAGCCAAACTCATGCAAATGAAGTTTTATGTATCTTTTGTATCACCCTACCTTCCATAGCTTCCACTTGACATTGGTTAATGTTGTCTTTTATTTCTTGGTGTTTGGCTTTCTCTCGTCTCTGTTTTTGGGCCCCCTGATTGATTTTTCTACTCACTATCTATAACCGACATCCTTTTTTTACTTGTCAAGTTTTTACTATCTATAAGCTACTTCTCATCACATCATATGCTCAACTTTGTGTCATGAAGATGGATCTTGTTGTGATTCGCAGAATCAACCAGTAACAAACAACATTGTGGATATTCCAAACAAACCTGAAGAAAAATCTCACCACATAAATCTCAAGCATTAAAAAAAAAACCTCCAAAATGATAAAACAAGTCATAAACCAACTCATGCATTACTCTATATTAAAATCCCTCGATGCTTTGTCCTATCAATCATCATCATTAATGATGAAGTGTGTGGGAGATCTCCTATGATGGGGGAACAATAATACCCTAGGCTACTTCCATCCTCAAAAACACTACCACGTCACTAGAAATGGGAGTGACAAGCTCATCATTACATAGAAACTATTACTCATCACAAGACACAAAAGTGAATGAGGGTGGTAGTCACCATTGCTCGCAAAGATGAAAATGCATCTAGGAAACACACACCTTATATTCATTGGAGTGAAAGATCTATTCTTGTATATAGAATTCATAGGCTAATCAATAAGATTGATAAGCGATCTTGTCAATATAAAGGCCTAATTTCTCTACATAGTGATTTCATAAAAAAATAGATAAACCTCATAATATATCAAAGCTACAAACCGACATATTAATCTAAATAAAAAAATATGCTTTATTTTAATAAATAATTAAATGACTAATAAAAAAAATTACATAAATAACCTACTAGATTCAATAGGGTAATAACCTACTATATTCAATAGGGTTTTGAGAGATGGATCATTTTGGATGAACATTCTCGATTTTCCAAAATAAATCTGTAAGACTAACTACACCACCTTTGTTTAAGAGTTCACTAGTTGGAAGTTTATGCCACCTTACAAGGGATATAACCAAACTATGGGATCATCACCAAAAATAACCTCTCTAGGAGAGATTCAAGGTTTCCATTTTCGAACCATAACAATTCAGTCAACGGATGATCCCAAATGAATATCAAACTTACCCATTAAAAGTTTTGTTTTAAAATGTTATCAAACACAAGTACTCCACAAAACACCTCGATGTGAAGTAGCCAAGAATTACAACAAAGATAAAATCCACCTACTTGATAAATCTTACCACATTTGGCCATAGTTAACTACAACTCTAACAAAATTCCTTGATACTAGATATGACTCGCCCTCCGAAATGTACCCGAGAGGGATACCGATCATTCTTGACTATTATCCTACTAGGAATAAATCATTATGTTTTTAATACTAACATATGGAGTTATTGGATCACTCCATATGAGTAGGTACATTTTGGCTTAAAAGTGTTAAAAGTACATTTTGGCTTATGAGCAAGGATAGATGTCAACGTTTAAACATGACAATTAGATTATGAATGAAGCATAAATGAAAATCATTATGGGTGCTATTCCATAATACCTCCTTGAGAAGAAGGCACCAAGGTAATATTATGGGTGATATCTCATAATACCTTTTTAAGAAAAAGGCAATATGATTAAAAAAACTCTATCTAGATCAAGGTGATTCAAATACTCATTGTTTGATAAATTGATACAAATATCTAACATTTCCATTAACTAAATTTTATAAATCATTAAAATATTTATAAATATAGTATATATATTCACATAACTAAATTTTATAAATCATTAAAATATTTATAAATATAATATATATATTCACATAACTAAATTTTATAAATCTTTAAAATATTTATAAATATAGTATATATATTCACATATGTTCTTAACAAGATAGGTCGACCTTAGGGTGAGTGAAAAATTGAATGTTAGATAAATTATACAAATATCTAACATTTTTACTAACTAAACTTTATAAATAATAAAAACATTATAAATAGTATATATTGCCACATGCAAATGGTGTTTTACAAATTGATACAAATATCTAACCCTTCTACTATTTAAACTTTATAAATCATAAAAAAAATTAAAGATATAGTATATATGGTTACATGCAAATTGTGTTCTCAACAAGATAGGTCAACCTATTTTATTTAATTGACAACACTCGATTAGGAAGTATAAAAACATAAGAGGGTTGTTAAAGTTTTAAGGAAATAAATATTAATTTTATATCTATGGGAGAAGACATAAATATAATATTTTTAAGACCAACCCATTATGTTAATTAATTTATTAAGTGTTTTTGTAGAGTACAACACAAATGTTTTTGAAGTTTTATCATTAATAGAAAGTTGGGTAATGAGACTACATGATATATTGGAATAATATAGACATAGAAAAAATATGGTCTTAATTAATTTCAACAAGACACGAGAAAATGCTAGATAAAATGGTATTACAGTGACAAGAGTTTCAAAAGGGAAATTGGTACTTTCATGTGATGGTAGGGAAAAGGAAAATGCATAATAGCTCAATAATTAATGGTTGGGCCTTGTAAGCTCAAGAAACTATATGCAAACAAAGCCTAGAAGGAATATATTATAATCAACTTTGTAAATACTTGTTCATTAAGAATATGCTATGATTAAATTACATACAAAGTTGGAGGTATCCCCAATAAGCCTTGCAAAAGAATAAAGGTATGCATTCGATACAAATAGGAAATATATTACTTGCATTCATACCAAAACTAAATGCTCAATCGATGAAAAAATACAAGGGTTAGAATGGAGAAACTAAGACAGAATCGATGAAAAAAAGTAAGACTTTGATTTTTATATGTTATTCATAATTTATATAATTTCTTGCAAGTTATGTGACAATATAAGAGTAAAATGGGAAGGATTCCCCCCCCCATCCGAGGCCCAAATCATCAGAAAATTATAGATTATGGGTTACAAGTTATGCTGATATGATCAAGTCATGTGTTTTGAGTCTCAAAATAATTAGGAGGAATCACTAAGAAGGAGGATGTTAGTTTCTCAATAGTGAAATCCCAAGGAAGTAGTTCCCCAAGGGAAAGTGATCATGAGTGGTCTAGAAGTTGAAATAAATACCAATGGAAATAGGATTGAAAAAATGCACCGGGGGAAATGACAAAGGAAGTGTCATAGTCTTTGATGGAAGGCGATCCAATGGATGTACAAAATATTTCAAGAGATATATAGACCTATAAATTCCATAAAAAAATAAGCCTAGAAGATCCATCCAATGAAATGGGACAAGGAAAGGACCAAAAAACCTTAATGCAATGTGATCAAATGACTGAAATAAATGAGAGAAATCTTAGACAAGACCTTGGAAATAACCCTAAAAGAGCCATTCGAGGAAATGGGACAAATAAAATTCTAATAAACATTGATTGAAAGTGATCCGATGGTTAGAATCAATAAGAGAAATATCATAGGACACATGAAAATAGCCATGTAAGAGTCATAAAATGAAATGGGACAAGGAAAATCCCAAGAAATCATGATGGAAGGTAATTCAATGGCTACGATTAATCAGAGAAAATGCAGAAAATAAATTAGAAATCAACTTGCAAGAGACATTAAAGACAATGGGAGAAGGAAAGGTCCAAGAAATCTAAAGGAAATCAAATGGTTGATCAAATAATTCTTTGAGAAAATATTGAAATTAGAATTAAAAGAGTTATTGGAGATGATGATATGAGGAAAAGGTCCAAGAACCACAATGGAAGGTTATACAATGGATAAAGTAAAGAAAATATTGGGAAAAATATCCAAAAAACCTTTAAAAGAGATACTGGAAACATCAAAGATAATCTAATGAAAGAGACAAGTCAAAGAAAAACCTAAAATAGATAGTGGAAAAATTACTAAAAGCTCCATTCAAGACAATAAGGAAAATATAACTTTAGAAATACCTTATTAAAGTTGTTCCAATCAAATCCATGATCAAAACATTGGAAATAAAGATATATGAACTAGCAGTGATAAAGAAAGGATTATGAAGACATGATAAAGGGAACTCAATGACTATGATTGAGCTATGATTGAGCTAGGATACATTAGGAAAATGTTAAAATATAGATAAAAAAGAAAATATAGGACAAAAAGTGATTTCTATTTATTCAAATGAGAAAACTCTCCTCACCAACCTTAATGGTTCACTTGGGGAAAGGGCCCAATTAAACATTTATTATTTGAAATTTCAAACCTTTTTATTTATGATCAATTTTCATAGTTGGGTTTGATAGTTTTAATTATAAATGTATAATGTTGAGTATGAACCCAAAAACCAATACTAGAACTAAATTAATTTATTATTCTATAACTAAGCATGTTAAAATAATCAATAGACATGAAACAAGAAGATAAAGAAATCTATAAATAGGAAGAAATTCATTGTAAATTACAGATTGCAAAAAAATCATTGTAAATAATATATTGCAAAAATCTTATATAACGAATAGTAAAATGAAAATAACTAAGATTTTATTGAAATTTATAATTTTATATCCTTATACTAACACGATGAAATATAAAGAAAAAATAAACATTAAATATATAAAAATAATCAACAACATTATACATCATATATTTCAAAAGCAACAAGAATAGTCCAAACTAGATCACAATAGCCCAATAAATAATGAAAATGCTTAGACAAAATTGACATAAAAAATTCCAAAACATATATGAAAAATATTTCTTGAAAATATCCATACATCTTACTTATACAAAATGAGAGCGTAGGAAAATGAAATGCTTAGGTTCTTTCACTCTCTTCATACTCCCTCTAACTACTAAGAGATTCCTTTTTCTTCATTTGTTTTTTCTTTAACATAATTTCTCTAGGCCTTATAAACTTATTGACTCTCTTCATACTCCCTCTAACTACTAAGAGATTCTTTTTCTTCATTTGTTTTTTCTTTTACATAATCTCTCTAGGCCTTATAAACTTATTGATTTTTGTTGGAACGTGGATACGTATGTATGTTGGTTGAGTGATGCACCATGCAAAGCTAAGTCATAATATACTTTATCTAGGGTTTTATTCAACTTCATTAAAAAGGATTTCATTAGGATAATTTCATTCGCTTTTCTTTTACATAATCTCTCTAGGCCTTATAAACTTATTGATTTTTGTTGGAACGTGGATACGTATGTATGTTGGTTGAGTGATGCACCATGCAAAGCTAAGTCATAATATACTTTATCTAGGGTTTTATTCAACTTCATTAAAAAGGATTTCATTAGGATAATTTCCTTCGCTGGAGTGGCTATGAAATCATTTATTCTTGTCTTCGTCACACTAGATATTTGTTCTATTCCCTTTACCTCTCTTATACATGATAAGATTATTTTTGTAAGACATGAATGCATTTTCAACTCCAAACAAGGGTATATGGCATTTATGAGTGATTTTGTTTCCAAAGTTCCTCACACTCACTAAATACATCTTGCATGTCAATAGTTAATATTTGATAGGCATCCTTCTAGAATCATGTCGTACATCATTCTTGACACTGCTTTTTCATTCATTCTAGAGATATCTAGAGGATCATCCACATACTCTTATTTCTTTTTCTTCGCATAATACAAAATTTTAAAGTGATTTTGTTTTAAAGCTCGTCACACTCACTAAATGCATCTTGCATGTGAATAGTTAATATTTGATAGGTATCCTTTTAGAATTCATGTCCTACATCATTATTGACAATGTTTTTTGTTTCATTCTAGGGATATCTAGAGGATCATCCACATACTCTTATTTCTTTTTCTTTACATGATAAAAAAATTAAAGTAATCTAATTTATCTTTTTTTGACATTTATTTATAGTGTTTCACTTTGTTATTAAGGATGAGAATTTCTTCACATAGGTTCTAAGTCTTGTAGTATTTTATAGTGTTATTTGTACTAGATTCAACTCATCCTATATTTCAAGAGAACATTCCACAAATTCAATAGTTCTCTTCTTTTATTCTTTGTAGTATTCAACATGAGTTTTTATAAGCTCAACTATTTTCTTACACCATTCTAGCTCGTTAGACGTAATAAGAACATTGAATTGAGTTGTTTGAGCAGCCATCACTTTAACATAGACCATTGAATTGAGTTGCTTGAGCTGCCATTGCTTTAACATAGGCCACTACTACAAAGTTACTTTCATCCATGTCCATTATCATATATTTTTTGTTCTTGGCTAAACTTTGATCAACAATGATCTTTCTCATTTTATGACTTTGTCAAACTATATGTTTCCTTATTCTATCAAAGGAAAATAATTATAGGTAGACAACTTCATCTACAGGGAAATCCTTTTTCATGATTTTTTTGTGAGCTCAAGCACATAGGAGATGATAATTTATTTCTTATCAACTTCAATCTAGAGGACATTACCTATGTATATTATTCCAGATATTTGTCTTCACCATCTCTTCCAAAAAAAAAAATCTCTCTTCTTCTCGTCTTCTTCAAGTCCTTTCATCTATAGGGAAATCCTTTTTCATGAATTTTTTGTAAGCACGAGCATGTAGGAGACGATAATTTTTTTCTTATCAACTTCAGTATAGAGGACATTACCTATGTATATTATTCCGGATATTTGTCTTCACAATCTCTTCCCCCCAATTTTTTTTTTCTCTCTTCTTCTCTTCTTCTTCAAGTCCTTTTCTTTATGCTCTATCCTAATTGATTTGATTTTTCCTTTCTTTTTCATCCTTTTATTTGTATTCCTTCTCAAATATTTTTCTTTCTTTAGATTATTATTTCTCTTTCAATGTTCTTTATTTAATAACCCTTTTAATTACTCTACTTCAACGGCCTTGTTTTCGACTTCATATATGTTTTCTTCCTTTCCTCTTCTTCCATCCTTTTTCTTTCATCAACTTTTATTCTAGACTTTTTTTCAACATATTTTCTTTAGTATTAAATTTTTTCTTTAAGTGTTTCTTTTTCTTTATCTTTTGCCTCTACTTCAATTTATTTCTTTATGTTTTCTTCTTCTAACCTTCTTTTTTCAACTTCTTTTTTAGCATTTGCTTCAATCTCTATTAATGGCTCAACCTTCTTTCTTCCTCAAATTTTACATTACATTTCATTGAGCATGAACTTGTATTTCTTCATATGAGAGTTATCTTCTTTTGACTTATTCTTCTTCCTAGTGTTCATGAGAGTATGGCCAAGTGATAGGAACATGGGTTCAATGGATTTATATTACTTTGTTAGGAACATGTCTCTTGAGCCCTTCTTCCCCAAAATGATATTCTTCCATTTTTATTTACTTCCATTCTTCTAAATCTAGAATTATTAAATCCATTAAATCCTATATAAATAGGATAGCTTGGGAATATCTTCTTTTGACCAAATACAAGCAATGAATTGAAAATATGTAGGATGGTTTGATAAGCTATCTTGCTAGCATTAGTCAATTTATGGAATTCCTTGGAACAATTTGGGGAGCTTTAGTCGCTGGACACATATTTTGATATGTGTTCCTTGTTCCTCTATGTACCAATATCCAATCTGATCTAATACCTAGATAACCTATTTTGAAAATCTTGGACTCATTAACGATGGGAAACAAGTACTTACGGTTTTTCTCTTAGTCATCATATTGCTATTGTACATTGATAACAACACTGAAGCATAACACTCTCGCATATTAGGGAATTGGGTAGAATGGTTTAGGGTATGGTATGTCCTTCTTGGTCATGTGAAATATTTGGTTGAGTACTATTATTGGAAACTCTTAGATATATAAAAGAGTTATAGTTCTTGACACTCCTTTGTCCTTAGGATCCTGCAAACAATAGCCTACATAGAATGGGAAGTTGAAGGAAGAAGAAAGAAGGAATATCATGAATTTGGTAATTCTATTAGTGCAATAATGCTCAACTAGGAGTAATAATACACCTTTATCAAATACTTATCTCAAAACAATCCTTGTGCAATGCTAATTACATTAGTATAACTCTCTACAAACCTTTTTTTCATGGAACCAACCATACTATTGTAAGCAACCTATCTCCATAGTCTCCTTGCAAGGATATGATTGCATTAGTTTAATTCTAAAGTAACCCTTTTGGTGATCCCTAGGGGCGATGGTGTCCACTCGAAATTCTACCATGGATACCAATGTGAACACTTTGGACATCATGGTATATCTGTGAAATAAAATTGTGAAAAAGGTCGATGGCCTAAACACCAAGGTTGCCAACCTTGAAATAAAGTTAGCTAAACATAAAGCTAAGCTTGAGTGTACATTTGACAAGATGAAAACCCACCTCTTTGTAGTTCTCAAAGCTAAATAAATATAGTAATATCTAGAGGTGTCACTGGAAGGGGGTGAGACTTCCAATGGAAGAGGGTATTAACTAGGTTCATACTTTCAATATAAGCAACACAATATGTGGCACATAAATCACAAAGTAGATATAAACAAGTTTCATGGTTTTACTCCCATAGGATGGGTTACTTATATGGAATGCCAATTATTTCTCCAAGGTATTATGAATAACTTGATGAAACTTTGAGTGGGTGTGTTATACTTGGATTAATAATGTTGGCAATGGTGGAAGTGGCATAAGAAATCATATAGGGGATACATTTTCAATACCCAATTTGTTAAAGGAATATATGCTCATTTTGAAATAGATACTCATTATTTGGGTAGGTTGTTAAAGTTATACTAAAGCAACATGGTGGAATATTTTATATCTTCCTTCAAGCAATTAAAAACCTACATAGAAGGCATGATTGACACTTTTTTCAAATAATGTTTTATCAGTGATCTGAAGGAGGATATTCATGCACAGATCTTGATTGTTCACCTAGCTACTTGGTTGAATACTTCTCAATGAGCTTCATAATCATAGGTGGTGTGAAATTCTTATACCAAGAAAAACCCATTTATTACTCACTCCTTCCCTCTCTAACTCCTACCAGAACCCCCTCTCCCTCTTAGCCCC
>JZKD02S1259143.1:34418-48477 GCA_000966675.3 Picea glauca
TGCTTAAATGTAGAAAGGTGGGGGGGGGGGTCCGGAATCCAATATGCACCGTTGATCCGGGCGCTCAAATCTAGACCGCTTGGACTTGCTCATGACTTATCTTGGGCGCATTATCATCTGAAACTTTGGACAAGTGGGTTTTAACCCATTCTTTTGTGTTTTGACCCCCCATACATAAAATATCGATAACAGAGAGTTACTTCAAATGGAATAAATATAAAGAAAAATAATGATTTCAAATTGATGTCTCCCATCTAATATAGCTAGAATACATTTTCGTGGAAGACACCAATGAATTGGATTCTATGGAAACCACCCATCCTCCTAGGAAGAAACCACCCTTGAGCCTCCATCTGAGGAACCTCAAATTCCTCTTATTGTTCTATTTGGAATTTTATCTCCCTAGACCCTAAAGTTGATTGGCTACATCAAGCACTAAAAGGTGTTTGTTTTGATTGACGTTAACAATGCCTACAATTTTTATTCATAGGTGAGTTGAAAAATAAATCCATTGTTTTTTTTTTACAGAAATGGATAATGGAGATTTGTATTAATAACAGTGGACATGCCACTGGGTTCAATACATCGAAAAAACTTTGCTTGAAAACTGGAAAACTATTGCCTGAAGATCCTAACTCCTTACTAAATTATAGAAATAAACTGTTTCAGCGAGCCTGAACGGCTCTGCGTTATTACATCATTTCTTGCTTGGATTTTTTTTTTCTTGTTTGACATTGTTTGCCATTCACTACTTTGTTCCGTAGATTGACTTTTCGATGGGTCCTGAGGGTCTTCCTCGTCGGCTAGATCTACCCAGCGTGAGGTCTGGGGTTCCGGTCGGGTGGGCGACTTGGGAATGTCTTCTGTCGGAGCTTCCCCCTTAACAGGGGGCTTAGTTTCGGCCTCAAATTCTGCTTCTTCTGCCGCTTCCTGGGCCTTTCTTTCGATGTGTGGTTCTGATGGTGCCCCCGTCCACTAGGTTGGTCGTTGGTTTTTGGACGGCCATTTTTTCTTGGTTTGTTTTCCACAGCCACGTGTTAAGTGCCCTGTTTCAAAGCAGTTCCTACACCTGAAGTTGAGATTCTCATAGTCGAGGATTTGGGTCCTGTAAAAGTCCTTACCTTGAAGAATTATTTCAGCTGGAAAACCTTTGGAGAAATCCATTTCAACACAAATTCGAGCGAAGGTGGAGCGGGCTGGCTTTGAGTCCGGACTTTTGTAGAGGAACTTGCTGAGGCCATTGCCAATCGCCTTAAGAGACTCACCCCCCCAGAAATGCAGGGGCAAGTATGGAAGTCTCACCCAGACTGGAGCTGAAGAGATACAGTTTGTAGATGGATCGAAGGCAGGGTTCCATGGTTGCATGGACATGCCTACTTTGCCCCAAAACCATGCCCTGGCGTTAAACACTATGTCTCTATCGCTTGTAGATTCAAAAACTGCTATAAAAAACCCCTTTGCACAAGGGCAGGTGATAACTTCTCCCTCTAAAAGTGGGTACCATTCGGAAGAGATCCATGCTAGCAGATCCAGCAGATTAGGCCAATAACCGTTAAACCTGCATACTAGTGCGTGCTTGCTGTAATGGCAAGCATGAGTTAGGGCTTCCTTTGGCATTTGAACTGAGACTGCAGGAGCTTCTGGAACTGCTACATGCAACCTGGCTGGTCGACCTTGAGCCTCAGGGCCCGTTGCATGCAAACCAGAGGGAAATCTCTGGTGAGAGGCCACCTCTTTAAAGGAGGGGGCCAGATCTAACGAGATCTTTTTTGCCAGAGCACTAGGGGAAGGCAGCCCGGAAGAGAGAGCCACGGCCAAGGAAGGGAGGCCAGCATCCATAGCCACAGCCGCACCAGGAGGGACGTCTCTGTGCTTCTTGAACGGCGTGACCAAAGCTCCTGGGGGAGCGCAACCGTGAAGGGGAGCCGCGAATGGAGGGGTCGCCACCGCAACAACAGCAGGAGGGTCGTTTTTCTTCTAAGCAGAGGACGAGGGAGCCGCCATGGAGCCTACGGAGTTTGCTGCAGCTTGATGGAGGGAGTAGGGGCCGGGAGGGCCACATGGCTGGCGGCCTGCCGGAGGTCCAAGAGCGCAGGAGCTGAGAGATAACAGGAGGGCTTCTATTGCAATATAGTATGCTTAAAAAATAAATCCATTGTTATTTCCATATAGTGAATACTTTTAAAATTATGATAGCCAATGGAGGTATGATGAAATGTTGTGGCAAGTATGTGAATATGAAACTTTAGATGGGATATTATTAGCTAAAATTTCACATGTTTACTATTGAAATAAGTATTTGTGATGTACTTCTTACTGTGGAATGGTTATGCACTTTGGGTCTATTTCTCTGTATTTCAAGGAATTATACATGAGTTGCACTAGGTATAGCCATAAACATACACTCAAGGGACTCACATCTAGCTTCCTCAAAATGATTAGCTCTCATCATATGGAGAAAATCTTGAAGAAATTCCACTCAAACATTATTACTCAATTTAGTGCTATCTATGTTATGGATAACCTTGCATGGAAAATTCACCCTAAGTTGTAGTTGGTCCTGACCAGACATCGACAAGTATTTGAAATACCTCATTAATAGTTTTCCCTTAATTCCAATAATTCAAGAACCTAATGTGCATCCTTATAGGTAGGCATTTTGCACAAAAGAATGGAATTGAAAATATTATTTAGGAAATATTAGAGTTAGGATTTATTTGTCCCTGGACTATCACTTACTCATCACCTATGTTGATGGTATTGAAGAAAGATGGAAATTGATGGGTGACCTTATTTTTGTTCTCTCAAGTAGTTGACCATCAAAGACAAATTCCCCATCCTAGTTATTGATGATCTCTTGGATGAACATTATGGTGTGAAGTTATTCACTAAAATGGGTTTTCACTCAAGATACCATTAAATATGACTGAAGGAGATACAAATTCATATGACAAACTTCCCACACATAAATGGAATTATGAGTTTTTAGTGATTCCATTGGACTCTAAAATTCTCCATTTATCTTTTTAAATATTCATGAACAATATTTTACATCCCTTGTTGCTCAATTTTGTGCATGTATTATTTGATGATATCTTGATCTATAACAAGACCTAGTGACCACATGTGGACCATGTTGATAGATCCCTACAACTATAAGACAACTAGTTGTTCATTAAAAATTCCAAATGTGATTACTGTGATATAGATGTCAAATACTTGGGTCACATTGTCAATTACATGGGGTGTGAGTACATCCCAAGAAAATCAAGGTTGTGTAGGATTAAAAATGTCCCAAGACCCTAAAAATATTGCGTGGTTTCTTGGGAATTATGGGCTACAATATAAATGTTTTGAATGATTATAGGTGCATTATAGTCTCATTAATTTCCCTTCTCAAAAATAATTCAACTAGGTTTTTGAGAAAGCCTTTTTAACTTAAAGGATGCCATATGTGCTGCACTTTTCTAATCCATACCCATGCTAAGAATTTTATCTTGGAATGTGACACATTGGGTAGAGGCCTCTTTTTCATGTTGATATGAAAAGGGTACCCCATGGCATTCTGATGCAGGGGCATGGTCATCAATGATCAAAGAGGTCGAGTGGAGGACAACTCAACATCCAACGCACACATTTAAAATTTGTTTTGAATCCAAGGAGAGTGCTTCATTTTGGTGTTTTGAAAATATTGAAATTAAATACCTTTTAATGTTTGGAGGCTAAAATCCATTGTAGACATATCACAAGAGATTGTAATTTCTTTAATACAGATAGGATTGTATAGATATTGAGCATCCACTCGTATCTAAGTGTAAATGCCATTTATTGTAATAAGGCTAAGTAGGAGAATTTTTTAATTGTGATATGATAACACTTAGTTAGGCCGAAGGGAAGGCTCGAGAACCCCCTCGTGTATAAATATATGTATTTTATTCCCAAATGAGGATGTTGAAAGTTATTTAAGAGTATTGTAATTGCTGCTGAATTTTATTTTGTTGTTGCTGAAGAAAGTTGGAGAGAATAAGATGAGATCTGTAATAACTCATGCATATATTTTCTGAATGAATATAATAGGAGATATTTTCTCCCAAATGTCTTGTGTTGTTTATCTCTGAGTTCATTAGGAAATGTTGTGTTTCTTGTTTTATGTGTTTTTATGCATGTGTGTGTTTCTTGGTTAGAGAAATGAACTATTGATGTTCTTTAAAGTTTCAATTGTTTCTCTTCTGAAACTCTGGTGCAATGAGTGCACAGTTCCACACAAGGAGTGCGAGGGTAGAGTCTGCAGACTCGTTTGTTTAGAAGAGAGAGTGTAAAGTTTAACCAAGCAAGTGCAAGGAGTGCATAGATAATAAGTGGAGTATAGAAGCTCGAGAAGACCCATGCAAGGTGTCCACAGGGCCAACACTTAGACAAGTGTTGAAAAGGTTATAAGGCGGAGAAGCATAAGGAGTACACAGGAGAAATTTTTAAAAATATCCAAGTCTGAGATCTTTCGAAGGTTTCATGGAAGCGTAACGAGTGCACCAGAGGTTCGAGTCTACTTGAGAGAAAAATATCATGAGAAGTAGAAAACAACATGTGCCCAAGTCTATGTCATTTGAATTTAGTAAAGTTCAAAAGGAATAACAGGAAAAATTCCTTGGAGGGAGGAGTTTACCTTGTTTGAATATTAATTGGAAGAGATCTAATCAGGAGGGGTTGGGATCTTTTGTGATTGTCAGATCTAAATAAGGTGTGCATTTTTTAACCCTTGAATTCCTTCGAACTTCATGCATTCATAAATTTTTGAGTTTATGTCATGGAGGAAACAAAATTCCCGAATCCCCGGGATCTGAAGAAAATCTAGACTATCCATCAACGGGGACAAATGTCCATAAATTGAAGGTAGTCCAAAAGTCCGATTATCCGGAAGAATTGGAGTTTGGTTTCAAAAACACACAAGACTCCCGAAGTCCCGAAGGTCAGAGTTGATCTTGACCTTCAGTCGAAGAGAGACACATGGAGAGTAGATATAGCCTCTGCCAGTTCAATGTTCAGAAGTTGTGAAGGGTTTTGTTGTGAAGATACTAGAAGTCCTGAATCCTGGAGTGAATCCAGGCCATCCATCTGCCAGGATGCAAGAACCATCGATTGAGCCCCTTCATGAGTTCTCCAGTCCAACACTCTGGAGGATTTGAGGTATCAAGTGGTGAAACGTTTCAAAGTCTGGAGAACGGAGTAGACGGGGACTGTTGATCGAAGGTAAGTATCAATCATTCGATTTGTTTGTTTGAAGTTCGACACTCCAGGATTATAGCGTGTTGGAGCGGGTGTAATCCCTGAAGCCCGGAACCCCAAAGATTATAGGATCCATAGATCTCATCATTTGTTAGGAACCATAGATCTTTGTCGTAGTTTGACTGTTCATGGGTTCAACCTTCGAAGGGTTCGTAGTGTGTTTATTTTGAAACTCCCAAATCCAGGAGCTATGAAGTCCTAAATTTTTTGAAAAAGTGAATATTGACCCACGATTTTGACCCGAAGTCACATGGAGGACTTTGTCGGTGTATGAGGACCCTCACGAACTTGATTTTTCATGTGGGGAAAAGGTAAAATGCCCGTGGAAATGTGTTTTGAGGGCTTAGTAGGAGCCTGAGAGATAATTTATCTCCCTTATTCAATGATCCTTAGACTGGGAGGTTGCATAGGCCCCTGGGAATGGTGGGGGTTTGAGTCAAGTGGTATCAGAGCCTAAATTAAGCTCTGTGTGAATGAAAACTTGGAACCATGCCACCAAGAAGACGCAGAGATAGAACAGTGGTAAATGCATCCATGGGATAAGAGAAGAGACAACTTTGTGCAAGGTTGGACGCCATGGAGACAATGCAGAGAAGGGCACCTGATATTGGTGATGTCAGCAAAGATGAAAGTGAAGAGGTTGAAGAAGAAGAAGTTGCAGGAGAATAAGAAGAAGAGGAGCAACTGCTGAGACCTATTGTAAAAATGGCAGCTAGAGCAAAGATGTAAGTACCAATGTATGAAGGTAATTTGTATTTTGAAGAACTGCTCGATTGGATTAGTTCTTTAGACAAGTACTTCGATTATGAGGAGATTGATGATGAGAAGAAAGTAAAACATGTTGTGACCAGTTTGAAGGGACATGTTGCATTATGGTGGGATGGATTGCAAGATGATAGAAGATCGAAAGGTAAGTCTAAAATAAAGAATTGGGATAGAATGGTAGCAAAGTTGAAAGCTAATTTCATACCCATGGATTATCAGATAAATATTTATAGGAAGTTGCAAGATATGAGACAGAAAGGTTTGTCAGTGAAGGAGTACATTGAAGAGTTATACAAGCTGAACATAAAAGAAGGACATAGGGAGAATGATGAAGAAAAATTTATCAGGTATATAAATGGATAGAGATATGAAATCCAGGATGAGATCAACATGATGTCAATGAGAACTTTTGAAGATGCTTATCACGCATCCCTGAAGGCAGAGGAAAAGTTGGAAAGATAGAAGAGTAGACCAGAAAGGAAGAGTGGGAAATTTCAAAGTTGGAGATTAGGTTTTAGAACACCTAAGGAAAGAGAGATTTCCAAAAGGAAATTATAACAAGTTGAAGATGAATAATATAGGACCATGTAAGATCCTTAGAAAGTTTGCTCAGATTGTTTATGAGATTGAGTTGCCATAGAACATTGGAATATCACCAATATTCAATGTATCAGACTTATACCCTTACAAGATGGATGATACAAAAGGGACATATGTTTAGGAGGAGATTTAGTGGAAACAATAGATTCCCATAGCAAAGAAGCTATAGATAGAGAAGATCCTAGATAAGAGGATTGCTAAGAAAACCAAGAAAAAAGTTTATTTAGGTTATCTAGTTAAGTGAAAATATCATCCAGAAGAAGATGTTAGTTGGATGGTTGATACTAATATCCAAAAGCATGGAAAGACAGTGCAGGATCTCATGGACATGAGTCCATGAATATTTTTTCCTTGAGTAGTATGATGCAAGAGCATAGTCATCAATAATCAAAAAGGTCATGTGAAGGACAATTCTACATCCAACACACACATTTAAAATTTGTTTTGAATCCAAGGAGAGCGCGTCATTTTGGTGTTTTGGAAATATTGAAATTAAAGAACTTTTAATGTTTGGAGGATAAAATCCATTGTAGACAGATCGTAGGAGATTGTAATTTCTTTAATGCAGATAGGCTTGTACAGATATTGAGCATCCACTTGTATCTAAGTGTAAATGAAATTTATTGTAATAAGGCTAAGTAGTAGAATGTTTTAATTGTGATATGATAGCACTTAGTTAGGCTAGAGGGAAGGATCGAGAACCCCCTCGTGTATAAATATATGTATTTTATGCCCAAATGAGGCTGTTGAAATTTATTGAAGAGTATTGTAATTTCTGTTGAATTTTATTTTGTTGTTGCTGAAGAAACGTGGAGAGAAGAAGATGAGAGTTGTAAGAACTCATGTATATATTTTTTGAATGAATATAAGAAGAGACATATTCTCCCAAATGTCTGGTGTTGCTTATCTCTGAGTTCATTGGGTAATGTTATGTTTCCTGTTTTATGTGATTTTTTGTTTGTGTGTGTTTCTTGGTTAAAGAAATGAACTATTGACGTTCTTTAAAGTTTCAATTGTTTTTCTTCTAAAACTCTGGTGTAGGGAGTGCATAGTGCCATGCAAGGAGTGCGAAGGAAGAGTCTACAGACTCGTTTATTCAGAAGAGGGAGTGTGAAGTTTTGTTGAGCAAGTGGAAGACTGCACAGATACTTAGTGGAGTATAAAATCTCGAGAAGACTTGTGCAAGGCGTGCACTAGGCCAACACTTAGCCAATTGTTGAAAAAGTTCCAAGACAGAGAAGCGCAAGGAGTACACATGAGAAATTTCTAAAAATCTCCATGTTTGATATCTTCCGAAGGTTTCAGATAAGCGCAAAGAATGAGCTAGAGGTTCAAGACACCTTGAGCGAAAAATATCGGGAGAAGTAGCACAAAACATGCACCCAAGTCTAAGTCATTTGAAATTAGTAAAGTTCAGGAGGAATAGCGGACAAAATTACTTGGAGGGAGGAGTTTACCTTGTTTGAAGCTCGAGTGGACGAGATCCAATCAGGAGGAGCAGGGATTAAAGTCCTTCAGACTTCACACATTCAAAAAATTTTGAGTTTGTGTCGTGGATGAAACAAACTTCCCGAATCCCTAGGATCCAAATAAAATGTAGACCATCCATCAGCGGGGACACGTGTCCATATATCAAAGGTAGTATGAAATTTTGACTATCTGGAATAATTGGAGTGTGGTTTCCAAAACACACAAGACGCCTGAAGACTCGAAGGCCAGAGTTGATCTCGACTGTCGGTCAAAGAGGGACATGTGGAGAGCCGATTTATCCTTCGTTAGTTCGATGTTCGGAGGTTGTGAAGGGTTGTGTTGAAAATATACTCAAATTCCCAAAGCCAGAAGTGAATCCAGGTCGTCCATTCGCCAGGAAGAAGGAACCGTCAATTCATCCCCTTCGCGAGTTTGCTAGTCCAACACTTAGGAGGATTTGAGGTATCAGGTGGTGAAACGTTCTGAAGCCCAGAGTGCAGAGTAGACGAGGACCATTAATCAAATGTAAGTATCAACCATATGATCTGTTGGTTTGGATTTCGGCACTCCGGGAGTATAGCGTGTTGGATAGGGTGTAATCCCTGAAGCCTGGAACCTAGAAGATTGTAGGAGCCATAGATCTCAGAAGTTTTTGGGAACTGTAGATATTTTCCATAGTTCGACTGTTCATGGGTTCAACCTTCAGAGGGTTTGTAGTGTGTTTATTTTAGAACTCCCGAATCCCGGAGCTCCGAAATCTTGAATTCTTCGAAAAAGTGAAGATTGGCCGACGGTTTCGGCCCGGAGTCATGTGGGGGACTTTGTCAGTGTATGAGAACCCTTGCAGACTTGATTTTTTATGTGGTGAACAAGTAAAATGCCTGTGGAAAAGTGTTTTGAAGGCTCAACAGGAGCCTGAGAGCTAATTCAACTCCCTTATTCAATGATCCATAGACCGTGAGGTCATGCAGGCCTCTGGGAGTGGTGGGGGTTTGCGTCACATTCACCAATAAATAATTATGGGATAGCCATTTTATAAATTACACCTATAAGAGAGAGATGATAGCCATCCTTAATGCACTTGATACTTTTCTCACATATCTCATTGTGTGGAATTTCCAAATCAAGACAAATCCTCATCATATTTTGAAGTATTTCCTAGAACAAAGGTTATTGTTGATAAAGAAAAACAAGTAGTTCATTGAGATGATTGGGTATGGTTATGAGATCATATATAATAAACACAAAGAGAATGTGGTGTCTAATTCTCTATCTCAAAAATAAACGGAATGATCTTGCTTTGTTTTATCCTTACCCAAATCATGTTGTCTTCGTGAATCTTGAAAAGGATAGTTAGAAAATGACACTATGGTTCAACTCATCCAAAGGATTTAGAAGCATCCCAATCCCCCTAAAGGATATACTTAGTAGCATGATACCTTACAATATAAATGGTACATTTTTTTGGTATCAAATTGAGATTTAAAATAAAGGGTGTTAGAGGAATTACATTCATTATGTATAGTGGTTTCAATGATCTTTTGTTGTCTCCCTTTTTACAAGTCTTTTGATTCGCTTCCTATATTCCTGCATTCCACATGAAGAATGTGAAGTTTTGAGTCTTGGGTCCCTTTGTTTCTATTTTGAGAGTGTGTTGCTATATTCTACATCCCCACATCCTATGTGGAATGTAGGGACTATTGTTTCACCATCATCCAACCCTAATATTTTCATATCTTCAAATCCCATGCAAACTATAGATTATCCTTTGAAAAAAATTGTATTATCTTGAACTCCACCTCCCACATTCTACAAGAAAAATGAAGAGGGATATTACTTCTAATTCGATTCCTTTGCATAATTTATACCTTGACCAATGAAGCCATCAATTTTTATTTGATTCCAAATAATGTTGTATGTCAAATCCTATATTTTAGATTAATTCTAAGTCATCCATGGTGTCAAATATTATTGAGGATAATCATTTCACATGAATTTGATAGGTGAATGTGTATCATAAAATATGCAACCATTGATTAAAAGAATTATACCTAGAGTTTTTCATTCAATAAGAAATTTCTCAGAGATGGATCATAAGAAAAAATATGAACCTCATTATGGACATACATTAAATATTTTATCTTATAAATATAAGGATTTCGATTGGCCCTATGGTACTTGAAAATGGAAGAACATTCATAGAAGAATGATAAGGTTTGGGATTCGGTCTTAGATAAGGTTGGTTGTGTTCTCGGTATCTATTATTTCTATGATACTATCTAATGGTTGTCTGAAAGGTTTCATGCCAAGCATCATGTTGTGAGCATGAAGGAGATTAGAAACACTCCTATTTCCCCTGGGCCTTTTATTTCAGAGGGAATCTAAGGCTCCCTACATTAACCGAGGTTTTCAAGATCAATATGTATATTTCTTCATGAATGTCAATGGTGATAGGGTATTAATTTTGAGGAAACAATTGGTGCACTCAACTACTAAAATTATTATGGGTTACTATATTAACACTTTTGACTTAGTAGAGCCATACAATAAAGTTGCATGGTTAATTTCCATAATTGTTAGGATATGTAGATGAAGATGCATGGTTGTTTTCCAGGAGACTACCTTGAAGGTTATGAGGTACAACATTCATGTTATGAACTATGTTGTGTACAAGGATGTAGTATTTGATTGGGGGGAGTTTATATGAAATAAAATTGTCGATCAACTAGCCTATTTCCAAAAAACCCAAATATTCTTTGTGGATTCATATTTGGTTTATGCAATTATTTTTTGTAACCAATTTGAGAGTTTGAATCCTAAAGGGTTTGTGTGTATGAGATTATAACCTATCCTATTATGATATATAATGTTATAGAAACATAGGAACCCTTTCAATTTCTACAAATTTTAGGATTTATTTATCAGAAGGTTTAGACACATCCATATTAGGTGTACCCTAGAAAGGTTATTAGAAGAATCTCAAAAGCTTATTGAGGGAAAAAATGATATTTTCTATGAATCAAGGTATACATACATTTGAATATATGGTTTAAAAGGAAAGACATATTTGTTACCCAAATTTGTTTTTGAAGGATATTTCTAAGGGAATCTTGTTGATAGTACCTAAAGTGGTCCTAGTTCTTCAAGGGAAAGAAAATGAAAATATATTAATATCCATTATATTTAGGTTTGTATTTAATACTATGTGAAGTGTTGTTTGAATGGTGGATTTGGTTTAGGGTTTATATCCTCTTGATTTGAAATAAGCTAAGGCAATCAAGGATTATGAACCTAAAGGAACGTCCAAGTCTTTCATAATTAAAAAAAATTAGAATGGCTTATTCTTCCCTAGTTCTAAATGATGGGATGAGGGTGGTGGAGATAGTGAAGGAATCAATGTTGAGCATGAAAAAGTTGGTTCACATCATAATGAATTTGCAACTTAGGTTGACCTATGCACCCTAACTAGTTTGACTGATAGTCCCAAGGGAAAGGTAATTAAATAAATAGTTCTCAATGATATTAAGAATTAGGCACCAATTGCTAAACAAAAGGGAAAACTATCTTATTTTCACTATCTATTTCATCTTAGAGATCACTTATAAAAACCTCCTTTATTCCTTATTTATTGAAATGGCATCAAATTCTTAAACATGGAAGAATGACATATGGTTCCATAGATATAAAATGGAAATCATTGGTCACTCATTGACCACTACCACTCTCACAAATATTAGGTGCATCTTGGAAGTCAATCTTTCTCCTACTACTCAAAGAAGGAGCTCGAGTCATTTTGCAACTAAGTTTTGTCTCTCTAGAGATTGGACAAAGAAGAAACAATATTATAACTTTTTTCCAGAAGTGAATTAACAGACTTACAAAATGATACATTATAATTTAAGATAATAAAACTCATCGTAGATGATACTGTCAGTTGTGAGGGTGTTTCACTCCTCCATGAACCTAATCTCTCTGCTATGCCACCCTTCAGTAGTTACAAGAATCAAAGCATGAAATTTTTAAAAAATGAATACAACCAATTTCATTCATGATACATAAAAAATTCATCACTGAATGATCTCAATGTGAATAACTCACGAATGGTGGAGAGTCACTAGTAGTTGGAGGACTCGATAATGCACGTTTCTCTGAGGAAAAATATGTTGTTGAATTGACTATGGTATATACATTAGATGATATATGGGGGATGCATGAGAGTGAAGTGGTGCAACCATAGTGGATGAAACAGTTTGGGTTGCAACAGGGAGGATTGGTGGGTGGCATTCAAGTGAAACCACTATGGATGGATGAGATGGAAAAGGTGGTGGGGGTGGGAGGCAATAAACCCCCATTGTTTGTATAGGGGATGGAAGAACCCTTGGGGTGGAAATTGGTATCCCAAGAGCTAATTAAGGGTGGCCAAGGACTAGAGTTTCCCTGTAGACAAGGATAAATGATGGGGAGAATGTTGGTAGTAGTGAATGTGATGGTAAGAAATAAGGTCCCATTGGGGAAAGCAAAGAAGTTATTGCATAATATGAAGTTACATCAGAAGTAGAGTCTATAGAAGGAGATGGAGCAAAGACACATGAAGGACACAATAGAAAATCCAAGGAGATCATTGACTCAAATGAACACCATGTGGCAGAATTGAAGAAAAAATGATTGGTTTCTACAGTTGTTGTATATCGCCATCCACACCATATAGAGAAACAATAGTCATCAAAGAAAGGGAGTGAGAATCAACACACTTATGAAAAAATATGGAGCCAGAAAGAAAACCAAACAAGAGGCGCATGGAGAACTATCAACACTGCAGGAAGACATTAGGCTAGAGAAACAATCCCATGGAAACACATGCATGATGCAGATCAAGATCAAGGTGGAAAGGAAAAAGTTGGACATCATGTTCATATTCTATTAGAATGGATGGATGGTCGCACTGGGTACCAGTTGGCTACATTTTTTATCTGATCATATTTTATGGTTTCTTCTCATGTTTCAAGAATGAAACATGTGAAGGGGGATGGAATGTAGTCTACCTAGGGAGGTAATGTGGGGTACCTAGTGAGGTACTCAATAGGAATGTGGTTATGTATTATTAGTGGAGGCCATTCAATGTAAGGTGGACTAGGTCCACTATATTAAATAAGGCTCACTATGGTAGTTAGATATATTAATATTAACATAATAAATGGGAGAAGACTTTTTAGAAGATTCCTTCTCTAGAATGTTCCTATGAAATGGAGAGTGTTATATAAAGAAGTGTAAGAAATGTATTGGATCATAGTGAAGAATATTTTGAATTATCAATCATTGCTTGAGGAGTTTTATCCTTCCATAAGGATTAATATATGGTGTTACCCTACCTCAAGGGTTTTGACTATTTCTTGTGTTCAATATTTGGTGAATGGTTTGGTGTATTCTTGTTGAGATTAATGGTTTATATTATGATATATTTACATATGTATTTAAGAAATTAACATATATTGACACATAAGAAGTATTATTGTAGCTTGAGCATCTGTGAGGGTCACATAAACACCTATTCTATTCATGTTCCCTCTCTTGGACAGACTCTACTGTAAGGATTAAAGGAACAATCCCTCCCCCAACATCACCTATAGGCATCTCCTGTTGAGATAATGCTATAAAATTGTTGTGCTACAAAAAATATCTGAGTCAACATGGATATGGATTTCTATGGCTAGATGATGATTTATGTGATGGGAGGATGCGAGATAGGGGGCTTAGGCCTTCACCTAGGTGGATAAGGACCTAGAAATTGGTTATACCTATGAGGATTCACAACCTGGCCCTAGAATTAACCAATTTAAAAGTAGTTGACATGTAGACCTAACATAAACTATGCCCATATTGTTTGAGGAAATATAGAGGCACTTCCCTATTATTGCAAGGAGGTTTCTAAAATACCATAAAC
>JZKD02S1259143.1:75688-96418 GCA_000966675.3 Picea glauca
ATTCATGATTGTCAATGATTAATTTAAGTATTAATTAACTCATTAATTAATAAGGTAAATAAATAAAAGGAGGATAATAAATTATATTATTAAATTAAGTTACGTACCTGATAAGAGATAACATATTAACTACAAGGGATAAGATATTAAATAAAGGGGATAAGGAGCATTAACGGGAAAGGATAAGAATGTAATAAATGGGTTAGGTAGGGAGTAAATGAGGCAGGGGAGTCAGTGAAGGAGGAATATGGAGGGGAAGGAGGTTTATGGGAGGTCATTCTATGGGGGGTGGGGTATGGATTTTGGGAGCTCTGGGATTTGCAGAGGGAAGTGAAATTTTGGGGTGGGATTGTATTAGTCAGGCACCGGGGTTGCTGGAGGCTTTGGGCACGGGGGCCAGGATATCCATATGATATCCTGGAGCTAGGAAGTTACCTAGTTGGCAGGGAGGAACTAGGTTTTGGGCAGTGTTTTACAATGCAACAACGGTCAAGAAGGTAAAGGACAAACGAAGGGTTATTAGCATCAGGTTCAGGTATTTAAAAATTATGCAATTGTTTTTAATCTTTTATAAAATTTTATTATTATTGATAAATTTGTATGTGAATGTGCTAAATTATAGAAATTCTTGAATTTTACTGCTATATTGTAAAATAAATGGTTGTTTAATTTATTCGGCCCCTACACTTTCTTTCCCGATCTTGTTGATCCACCTACGCAAACCATTTTAATCCATTTATATTCGGATGGGTACTGGGATTGCACTTACAATAGTGTAAGTTTGACTCTCAGTGTTAACATTTTGGTGTCGTTGTTGGGGACAGAAGTGAAGAAATCTTCCCTGGGAGAACGTCGTTGAGAAGATCCAACTCTTGATAGTAGACATGAGAAAAACACAAAAACTTGACTATAATCATCTACCCGATGACTCCATAATCAAGAATCCACTGGAGGAAGGATCCTGCAGACAGAAAGATGAAAATACAGAAGGGAAAATCCAGGTATTAGTTCATTAGTTTTCTCCATGAACTTTTGTTCTTTTTCATCAGTTCCTTCCAGTCTTTCCCTTTACATATAAGAAGGATTATCCTTTTCTTTGTTTACTTTGATGATCATGAACATTCATTTGTATAACCCTCTTTGGAAGAAGAAGGTCTCCATTCTTCCTATGTTGTAGATGTTGCTCATGTCTCTTCATCTCATCCTATTGAAAAAGATGAAGTTCATATCTCAATCCATCCTGAAATTGAGCAACCTTATAGTCATGGGAATCATGAGGCTGATTTACCTCCTAAAGTATTTTTTATACCTTTCAATCATCTTATTAAACCTCATTTTCAACCCATTGATGTTCAGACTAGAATCAGAGAGAAAATGTTTAAACCTTTAAGTCTTCCATCTCACCTTCATCCTTACCCTCTTAATTTATTTTAGTATCTTCCTCATTTTTATGGAGAAGATCATATCACTTCCAAGAAGCATTTGGGAGCCTTTAAGAACTCTGTCGATCAGTTTGAGATAGTATATGAAGATGTTACCGTGAGATTATTTTCCAAATCCTTGTTTAGGGATGTTGCTTTGTGGTTTAAGATTTTGGGAGTTGATTCCATTGGTTCATGGATTGAGTTATATAATGAATTTTTAAGATACTGGGGAGAGAAAAAGTATTTCAATCAACACTTAACTGAGTTTTTTTACTTTGAGGAGAAAAGAAGATGAATCTTTAGCTATCTTCAACGAGAGATTTTGATACTTTTTATCATAGCATGGCATTGGAGATCTAGCCTTCAGAAACTGCAGCTATGGTTTATTACATAGAACCTCAACATCATGATCTTGTCCTTTTTCTGAGAGAAAGGAAATATTCGTCATTAAGACGGTTGTTTGAGGATGTTGAAGAAGACAAGGAGAAAATTCGAGTTTGCAAAAGGATTCGAGAACAAGTTTACCCTAAATATCTGCATGCGTAGGAACAACAAGAAGAGTGTAAGTATGATTCAGATTTGGAACAAAATTATTCATTGGTTTCAGATATTTTCATGAACAGGAATGTACATCATGATTATGATCATTTTCCAAATCATTTTGAGCATCCAGTAAAGGATAATTATATAGATAACTATATATTTATAGCTGATCACAATCATAATGTTTTAACTCCTACTATACAATTATCATATGATCATTTTTCTGAAGAGGAAACTGTTACTTTTGACGATCAAGAGTTTATCTCGAAAGAAAAAACAACTCAAATCTTTCTCAGTAAGATGGAATGTATGCATTGGCAGTTCTCTTTTCTGAATCAGCAAGCTTCTGATCATGGTTTCGAAGATCCAATAATAGTTTTATTGGAGTCATATCTTTCAAATTCTTTGAAAATTTCAGATTTCATCATTTCACCAGCAATTGTGGGTGAGTATGATTTTCCGAAGGAGTTTCTATGGCTTATGTTATATTTTTTTTGTTATCTTTTAACCATTCGTAGAGATAGGATTATTTCTGTCATGAAGATACTTGAATGGTTGCTGTGGAAATTTTTATTTACCTGAGAAAATTGGAGATTTGGTCAGAGTAGGGTAGTGTAGGTAATAATCTTGCTTCCAGAGCATTTGATTTTATTTAGTTTGCACAATGTGATCATATTTGTATTATGAGGTTTGTTTGCAGTAGGTCTTTCAGTTTGCTTGAATAAGTGACAGATCTTGAATTATTTCAGAGGATTGGTTGCACAAGTTTGATACTAGATGACTCCATAACCCAAAGGATAAGGAACTAGAATTGCATGTTCTTGGCATCTCATAGGGAGCATGCCATCCCCTGTGGATCCAAATGTTATCACATAGAATTGTAGGGGTCAAAATCAGTCACACCTTTGATTTTTACATTTTTACGTTGACATGTCACACCTCCAGTTGTACATAAAGTTTCGTTTGTCATCATATATATGTTTAAATATCAAGTTAAAGACAATTGTATGTGATTCCAACTCACATGAGAGTTTGTAGCGTATTCATAAGTATCTCACGCATTCAATTGTTATCATTTCATTTAAGGATCATGTCAAAGAAGATCTTATTGTTTTCATAGCTTGTATTTTAAACAATTTCTCAGGGATTATGTCATAAAATTTCTAACAACTTCCTCCAAGTGTGGAAATTGTGTTTAAGCCAGGCGTTGCGAATTTTCACTATGAACTGGCTGAAGGAGAGTGTTGGAGGTTGAATAGTTTGCAGACATGTGTGTTCAAATCCCCAATTATATGCATCAAAATGAAGTCTATTGGATACTTCATAAGGGTTATCATGCTATTTGAAGGTTGAGAGGAGGTCCTTTTACTAATATATTAGTTGGCATTGTGAACTGTGTTGTGAGCCCTCTGTTCTAGAACTACCGAAACTTTCGCCCTTTGCATCTTTTCAAATTCAGCCTTAAACAAGTGAATTATAACCCCTATCAAATTTACAATGTGTGGTTAATCATTTGCTGAAGCAGGCTTAAAGTTGCAAATGTTGTTAATGTTTTTAACCTATTTTTATGCATTTTACAACATTTTTTTTGGTGATGGCTATGAGTTGTAATCCATGAGTATCAATAGTGGTGCTTTCCTCTAAGTCATATATCATTATAATGAATTTTTTTGACATGTCTAGACTCCTGGCATAAGTTTTGAGATGTTAAAAAATTTGGTAAATTGAAACAAGATGCTATAGAAAAGTTCGCAGTGTGGACACTGCGAATTGGTAATTTATGACAGTTTGCAAGAATTAGCACACAACAAAGGATGTTTTTTCCCATAACTTTTGAGTTACCATCTGGGTTCCTCTGAAATTTGGCATGGAGCAAAAAAATGGGTTTTTTGGCTTGCTAACAAAAAATCAGCTCGACCCAGTTCATATTTTTGTAGAAAATACAAAATCATCACCTAAAGGAAAGTTCGCAGCGCATGCTGTCATAGGTGTTGCAAACTCTAACAATTTGAAAAATTCGAGGTATGGGAAGGATGCCAGCTATCAGGGAAGGCTCGAATGGTATCCTAGGATTTAGTTGGACATGAGGTACATGTGTTCCATCTCCATATCAAGTAGAATGACCTGTTTCAAAAGGAATTTATCACAATAGGCAAGATCCTGGAAAATAGGAATTTGTTAGGTTTTTGTTGGAATATTTTATAACAAGACTCCTAAATAGAGGAGGATCCTATGTATCTCCTTGGTTCTGAACTCCTTAGGATATATAGATATCATTATCTATATATGAAAGGGATTTTGAGAAGGGAAGGGTTGGATTCATCAGCCAAGAGAGGAGAGAGTTGGAAGAACAGTTTTAGTTGCTCATTTGTAAGGTTCGGGGCCTATTTGCAATGACAATTTCTTCCATTAAAGATTCATGAGAGATGTTATCATATTGTCTTTTGTGTTTTTTCATTTATTTGTTATCTTTTTTCTTGAATATATTGTAGGTTTTGAGGATCATAACTTCCATTGATGGATGGATTCATGAACAACAGAGGATCTGTTGTAGCTTGCCCATTAAATCATTGTTTATTGTCAAAGCAATCTTTATCTGTTTCCAGAAAGGATTTATGTACAATGGATGTTCTTCCTTTTTTCATATTCACCATGCTTCTATTCATCATTATATATCCCTTTGTCTGATATACAGTTTGATTTCCTTTGATCTCTAGGATGTTATGAATCCTTGTCCAATGGAATACCTCTACACACAAGTTGTTTCCCTCTCCCTTTCTTTCCTAGTCTTGTTGATCCATATACCCAAACCATTTTAATCCATTTATATTTTGATGGGTACTGGGATTGCACTTATAGTAGTCTATGTGTGACTCTTAGTGATAGCATTTTTCTTGCTGCAATTTGTAGTTATCAATGGTTTGAGGGGAAAAATAACTCAAATTAGAACCAGGGGCAATTAAAATGGAAAAAAGATGGTTGGCATTCATACCTTCCATCTCCACAACTGAAGCTTGGTGTTAAACATATTTATTATCCAGGGCTACATAAATTTGTGGCATGCTCCTAGCGACATCATTTACTATGGTAGATTCTTGGATGTTGTAAACCCTCCTATTGTCCCCTTGCCTATGTGGGAAGTCCCTTAGAAATTTTTCTTCCCCACATCACCAAAATTTCAATGGCTCTCTCTTTGTATTATTAGTCTTTCTTGGGGTTAATATAAAGGGATTATTTCCACTTTGATATGGAAAGTTATGTTGATACTCACTCTTATTAGGAAGGATCGTCTTAGATATTTTCCCATGATTATTAAATCTTGAGGATTTTAACCCCTTCTTCTTGAATCCCAATTTACATTTCTTCTTCCAATCCTTATGAGATTTTTCCTTGTGCTTGAATTTCTCATAGAAGTACCTTTCCTTCCGAATAGTGTCTTATAAGGTCTTACATTCATCAAACTCAATTCTATCTCGGAAGGATTGATACATCCCACTAATAAATCATTGCATCTTCACCTTTTCATCTTTTATATAGGGTGCATACATCATTAACTCTAGGAATTTGTTGATGTTTTCATCTATGGTGAGCTATCCCAGCTTCAGTTCATAGAACTCCTTAGTCTTTCCATCATAGAAACTTTTAGACATGTACTTCTTCTTGAAGTGTTTCTCAAATTGTTTACATGATAACCAGTTCTCATGAATTCCTTTAACATTTCTAAGGTCTTCCCTCCATATAGAGGCCTTTCCATTCAAGTTGAAAATGTTTATTCAAGCCTTCAAATTTTCATAGTAGTCATGGAATCTGAAATAATTCTTTAAGAAAAGCAACCACACTTTTGATTCTTCCCCATTTTTAATTTCTCCATCAAAAGTGGGTGGTTTGGATTTTTTAAGTTCATCGGGGTCATGGATCTTAGAATGTTTCCTCCTCTTTCTTCTCCTATGAGAATGTGAACTAGTCTCACTATTGAACGATTCCTTGGAGTTGTCATCTTCATCATTAGAGGATTGTCCATATGAATCCTTAATGTTATCATGCCTCTTGGATCCATGTTGGGCCTTCTTTGAGGTGCTTCTCCTTGTGTTGCTACTTTTAGGGACAAGATTTTGTATCTTAGGTAGAATCTAGGTTTTCTTGAACTGGCATCTATCCACATCACTGGTTGTTGGTCCATGTTTTTTCTATCTCTCTATATTTTTGGAATATTCACCTATACTGAGAGGGCGGGGGGGTGAATCAGTATTGGGTACATTTTACCAATTTCAATCACAACATTAAATGATCAATGATTCCATTCAATTATGATTTCATTTAACATACCATGAACATATAACCATAAATAGTACCATTCAAAAATGCATCACATCATACACAGTACACAAGATATTTTTACGTGAAAACCCAAATGGGAGAAAACCATGGAATTATTTCTTATATATCAAAATTTTACATTCATAGGAAGCACCGACTTCTAAATTCTCCATCATCAACTAGAAGGAAGCTCCAACCCCCTATTTACAATATCCAACCTGAAGTATGCTACAACTCCCCAAATTCTCCAGCTCCAACTGGAAGGAGGCTTTAACCCCCTAATTTACATTATCCAACATGAAAGAAGCTCCAACTCCCTGTGTTCTTCGGATCCAACCAGAAGGAGGCTACAACCCCCTGATTTATAGGCTCTAACCTAAAGGAATATCCAACTCCCTATATTCTTTGTATCCAACTGGAACTAGGGTACGATCCCCTTTCATTTCCCTTTCCTTCCACCATGAAATGTAAGTGTAGACTCAACTTTTCATCGACATTGTCACTAATAATCAGCATGTCCATGATAATCAACCTATCACTGATAATCAACCTGTCACTAATAATAACTACCCATGATACTCAACTTGTCACTATCATCATTCAACCTATCACTGATAATAATTTCCCCTAATACTCAACCTATCATTATCATCATCCAACCTGACACTGTCCCTATCACTAATACTGATACCTCATATTTAATAACATCATCAATAAGACTAGATCCACTCTCATAAATCATACACCAATATGTACATCAAATCATATGTTAAGACATGTGTTCCATATCATCCATATAACAAGCATGTTCCATATCCATAAACCATGTGCCAAGATATGCCTCAAACATGTGCCATAACATCCATGAACCATGTACTAAATCATGTACCATAACATCAATCAACCATGTACTAAGATATGTACCATAAAATCCATCAAACATGTACCAATATGTGCCTCAAACATGTAAACATATACCAAAGTACATCACAATCTATGTTTCCTATATCCAAGATGCTCCTCAAACCATATGCCAAAAGAATATCTTAAGCATGTGCCAAACCATCCAAGATATGCATGAAGCATATACCATAACCATCAAAATAGAACACATATAAAGCATACCTTTAGTCATGTATAAACCTGGTGTATGTGATCATAAGGCAGACCTTCCTTAACTTTAGCAACAAGAGAATATCATCTTCATCAAACTTTGCTTCAATCTCAAGGGACTAGTTTTTGGATTAGTCACAAACCCTAAATTTAAACAATAATAAATTTGTACTTGTAATTAATAAGGATATAAAACTTGTACCAAATATTCGTCAATATCTTCTTTGAAATTCCTCCAAGTTTCACTCTTTGAATTGTCCATGAAAAGGATTTATAGTGAAAATGGAAGACCTTGATGAATTTTGGCCTATTCTAGAGAGAGAACTTATAGATCACACCACACATTGAATATTTGATATCTAGTTCTAAAAATCACACACAACATACAACAAAGTGTACTCTTTCCAATGCAAATAGTCTCACAAAATTTGGATCCTCTATGAATAAGTTATTATTGTTTTTCTCATAACACTTGTTTGAGACTAGTTTGAGGACTAATCAAAAACCTATCTTCCACATAGTGTATCTCCAAAAATACAATGAACCAGAAGCTTAGAACACATCATCACAAGACTTCATCCTCCCTTGGAGTTTCACCCTTCTTCACTTCATATTCCATATTAAATTCACCTCATATCTTCTTGGTTACCTCGTATAAAAATCACTTGAGTTGATGTAACAAATGAACTCCTAGGTTCCTTATTTATACTAGATCTGGCACCCTCTTTTTAGGGCCAACTTCACCCAAATAAAAATCAATTTAATTTTTTAATGATTATTACATTGAGGCCGACTTTACCAAAAAATAATTAATATTTATTTTAATATTCATTGTAATGGGACCGACTTGTAAATTCTTGTTTTCAACAACTTTTCTTCTTTTAATTAATTTGGGACCGACTTTTGACTTCTTGTTACAACTGTTTAGGGCTTCTTAAACATACGTTCTGTCTTCCATATTCAAGAGGTCATATCTCCTCAATTGTGAGGAACCATGTGGCATACCACCTACCAATGGAAACAACATGATGAAGAATATCAATCTATGGATGTGTAACATGCATTTTCAATGTCCTTCATGGCACTCTTATTCAATCAACTTTGGGCTCCATGACCTCACCGTCAGGGCTTCTTAAAAACTTAACCACTTGGTCAGATTTTCAAGACTTCTTGTAGACTTCGTCAAAGTATATTCACATGAGGGCCATGCTGAGAGATATTCCATAAGGGGACCACTTTGGATACTTCTTCAAATACACCCATTACTTGGACTTATTTTAGAGTTGATACCAATGACAACTTAATTTTCAACATATATCTAACAAGCTTTGTAGCAAAGCTGCATTTATTTCAGTTCATTTTTATTTCTCTTTTATAAGCCTTGCATTGTCTTCTTTAAAGATATTTAATTCTTCCATAAGGATATTACAATTTCAACCAAATATGGAGGGGTTTCCACCACTCTTATTTCATCAAACTCTTCTTCTATGTTATGGGATATTTCTCCCATTTCACAATTTGTCACCATTATTTATGTTGTAGTTTTCTTTTTTGTCTACTAACTATTTAAGAGTTGATAACAACATTTTATGTTAGTTAATTATCCACTAGTTTATGAACAACACATGCAATTTTGTAAAGTGAAATCAACTTCATCATTTATCATATAACAATAACATATAATAAAGGTTTAAAATGTGTAAAAATGACAGAATGTCTCATCTCTGTTTTCAATAGTAAATTTCAAATAATATCTTATGGATAGAGTAGGGTAGGGTTCCCTCCCCCTTAATGTTTTCCAAGAAAATTTATTCGACTCTTTCATGAGCCCAAGAAGGCCAAGTATTGTTGTCTGCTATGATACCGCTCTGTAAGACACCCAACCCCTTAAATACCATTTAAGGGATGGAGAATTAAATTTTCACTTTTACTCAACTATCTTAAAGCCTCATTTAGAGGTTACCATCATCTTTTGCTCGCCAAGAGATTTCCAATGACTGTAACCATGCGAAGAACTGCGCTTGTTGGCATTATTGATTGTGTGTTTTCATTGATGGAAAAATGAATCAAACATGTATAGTGATCAGAGAAAAATAAAGATCACCTTGGGGTAGAGGAATATCACCTTGGGGAAGAAGTAATTTGTGATCACATAATTACATTTACAACTGGGGCTCTGTCTTGTTATGACATTCTAGGATAGCATGGTGTTGGTCCAACCAATCCATCCCAATTAGAAAAACATAGGAACCTAAAGGAAAGATATTAAAATATTCCTCAGTGTTAAGTCCATAATGTCCAATGGACATAACTTAACCATATCATTAACTTTCCTTTTGGCTCTGGTATCCAACTGCACAAACCAAAATTTTCCATGATTTCTACTTGGCAAATGAAAGCTTTCCACCATATTAGGATCTATATAACTATGACTAGATCCTAAATCAATTAAAATAGCAATGGTTTGGTTGTTGATCATACCTTCCACTTCAATCATATGTGATTGAAACTCTACTTGCTTGTTGTCCAGGGATGCATAGATCCTTGGTACACTTCTACCCATGTCCTCTATTGCTTCATCTTACTTTACATTGTGAACAATTCTCACTTTTTCACCTCTTTGAGGAAAATCTCTATACATATGATCTCCTTTACATCCCCAACATTGAATAGGTGGTTGCCTCGGCCTTTGCCCCCACGTCTCAATTGTTCTGGGTTCTCTAGAAGCTGGTTGTCCTTGAGGATTATTTATGAAGAATGGTGGCTTAGTCCCCTTCTTCCTATGTTCCATCTTATATTTCTTCTTGTCTTCCCAAGATTTTTGGAAAGTTGGCCTTGCTCTATGTTGATCATATAGGGATTTAGCTCACCTTATGGTCTCCTCCAATGTTTTGGGATCATCATATTGTATCTTGTCACTGACGAATGATGGCATCCCACTCAAATACCTATTAATATTAACTGTCTCATCTTTGATGAAAGAAACATACTTCAACAGTTCTAAAAACCTTCTTTCATATTCATCTATGGTCATACTCCCAAGCTTGAGTTCAAAGAACTCTTTCATTTTCTTGTCATAATATCTCTTATTCAGGTATTTCTTTTCAAAATACTTCTTGAATTCCTTCCAAGTAACATTTTTCTCTTTAATGTGTTTTACCTACACAAGATGATCCCACCACATGGATGTCTTTCCCTTGAGTTGATAAATGGAAATTCTTCCTTCTGCGCCAGAAGAGTAGTTATGTAATTGAAAATATTTTCTCAGGCCTAGCATCCATGTCTCGACATCTTCATCCTTCTTGTGCTCACCATCAAAGGTAGGAGGTTTGATTTTTTTCATTTCTCCTTGTAGCTCATCCACCCAAGACTTCTTATGATTTTTGATAGGAGATGGACTTGAGCTACTGTGTTCTCTCCTATTGGAATTCCTCGGTGAGTGATGGTGATTTATGCTAACACTTATTCTTCTTATTTTCTCACCAAGAGACCTATGACTTCCTGATTTTCTTGAGCCATTCTCGTTATCCATATTCTTTTATATTTGGTCCAAGCTATGCAATGATTTTATGTTGAATTCCTCCTGCAGCTCCTTCGATTTCATAATATTTTCATTATCAGCCTTATGAATTTGGACATCCTTCTGAAAAATTTTAATTGTCTTTGCCAAGTTCATGCTTTCTTCCTTTCCTTCTCCATGTCCATTTGAGTTTGTTCCTTCAATGCCCATATGGATATCCATCCCTCTGATCGCATCTTTATGAATGTAATCCCCCTGTGTATCATCCATCCCTCTACACTCTATAATGACTTTGTTATGTTCTACTTGTTGTTAACTCTGCAAAAATGTGCAGCCAACAGAACTTGTTAGGCTAATTGACTCAACAATTTCATGAAAATATGAACCATTATGGTTCAATAATACATCATACTTATTTCTTCTGATTTCTTGAGAAATTGAATGCCTAGGTCAATTTTTCTGGGTGAACATTTATAATCTACTGTCTAATATCTTTCCAATGACTTCTCCCTTGCTCAATTCTAAGTCTTGAGCAAGAAGTTATGGATATTATAAAATTGTCTTTTCTGTGATGAAATCCCTGTACACTTGCTCTTCTTCTTCAGAGCCAAAATAGCTCTTGGACCCATCCTGAATCCTCTCTTTAGTTTTATAGGCTTCTATAATTTCCCTTATTTGTAGGTTCGAATAAGTCAAATACCCCAAGGGATCCTTCTCTATGCCTTTTTTTTGTCTTTAAAAATCAAAATTCGGGTAGTATCCCCCTTTTATTTTGGCCAAAAACTAATGTGACCATAAGCTATGACTAAGCTCTTAGCTAAAAGGTCATTATATGTATATTTGGGAATTTGGGGCTTTGAAACTTCAGGATTCACATGTTTCATCTTTATCACCCTTCATTTCCCCTGAATGCCTAATTGGTGAACTTTCGAACATACGCTTCTTCAGAGCTTTGGGGCTCCTGTACTTCGAGACTTCAGGCTTCAGGGGATCCACTAAATTAACACCTCATTTCCCTCGAACATCAAACTTGAAAAATCCTGCACGGTACACCTTCAGAGCTTCATGGCTATGTTTCTTCAGAGCTTAGGGAGTTCTTTCTACATCACACCTTATTTCTCCCGAATGTCGAACTAGAGAACTTCTAGAGAGGCTCTCTGGAGCTTTGTGCTTCAGAGGTATTTACAAATTCACACTTAAAAAATCATGAACGCCGAGTTTCCAAAATGCTGGAGTCTTCTTAGCACTACACACCAAGGGTGCTACGTGTCAAAAATATGGAGATGACACATGGACCAATCAACGAGTGACACCTATCAAGTTCCAATTGTCATAATAGCTTAGTGAAAGGCATGAATCAAGATCACATGTGGCACTCATAAGTTGGTCCACGTCACCCTAGGTGGTGTCATCATGCCACATCACTCCGACTCTCTGATACATCAGTACTCCGGGCTTCGGAGGATCTTAAATCACAACACAACAAAACACATGGACGCTGAATTTCCAAACATACACTAACTAGAGCTTCGGGGCTTTGGAGCTTTGGAAATTTGGGCTTCGAAGGTTTCTTCTTCAACTTAACTCAAAGATCCCAAATGTTGGACTTCCGGACTTCAGAGGTTTCTCCCATAACACTCTCCAAAACTCCTGAACACCGAAAATCTAAACACTTGCTAATCTACGGACACGTGTCTACAAACACGAATGGTCTGGATTGGCTTTGGACTTTGTTACTTCATGAAAAACTCTACTCCATACAACCACAACCCAATTCTCCTAGAGTGTTGAATTTCCAAACCACTCAGGGATCCAACAACCCTCCTTCTCCCAGATATCTATGGTTGATATCTACTTCGTGACTCCAAGGCTTGGAGAAGTTTTCCTTCTTTTTGTCAACTAGTTGAAAATTGTCGAAGCAATGAAGTACTAAGGACTTGAGGGGTTAATAACCACACAAATTCTCCGGATATGATGTCTGTGAGGGATATGTCTTCTCTTGAATAGATAAAATGACAAAAATTTAACTTTGTGGCCCAAAACCAAGGTTGTTGTGGTTTCCTTCCTCTGCTATCTTTCTTGAACCGTGAAACCTCCTAAGATTTTGAACATAGTCAAGGTGTTCCCTCAAATCCATCCTAGTACTCTGTAACTTCAATTATCTATGAAAAATTCTCTATAATTTCAACTTACATGGCCCATCCAGGCTCATTGTTGGAAACTAGAGCTTTGATACCAATTTGTATCATCCACAGCCTTAGGCTGCTGGGATAGTACCAATTTGTAGCATCTGCAACCTTTTGCCACTGGGATATGCCACATAAAAATCCCATTCCCACTGTATATATTCATATAAATTTAAAACTAAATAAACAAATATATTATGAAACTACACAACTTCATGCATAAATACACAGTAAAATTATACATGCAACATACACTAGCAAAACCCGTATACATAAACACACATATAACTACATAGCATGTAAATTAACACACAATTGATACTTATCTTTTGAAATAAGACCATCAACTGCGTGCATACCTTCTGTGATCCTCCCAACCTTAGACCACGCTACTCATAACTCTCAACACTGGGTCACCCCAGAGTTGGGACTAAACTCCACCGGTGTAAAGGGATTTCTAACCAGGATGAAACTACATAGATAATAAAAAGGTTTTTGTCTAGGGATACTACTCAAAGTATCAACCTACAGTCTCTCATTCTCCACATGCATGTCCCACCCAAGGAAGTGTTCCCCTTCTCTTCTCAACAGTCCTTCGACTGCCCCACTTCCCTTCCAGGGCTTCAGCAACATGCCGGAAAAGAAGTCTCAGAGCACTATAGTTGCAGCTGGGCTCCCTCAGGAATTCAATTCCCAATAATTCTCTCACATGGAGAGAGTTTCTCATAGGCCTGAAAACCTACCTCATCAATCCCACAAGCCTGACAACCCGCTTCTTCAATCCCTCTCTCTAGTTAACCAAGTACACGCTGAGGTGAAGGAATCAACAAAAAATGGGTATGGAATAAGTGATGGCATAACTGTTGGCATAAACATCGTTCAAGAACGGAATAGGAAACTGTGTTGAGCACTCAACACACCTTAAAAGACTTATCAATTTTTTCTCATTTTTTGGGTACCACTTGGTCTTCTGCACTGTCTGACTCGAATTCATTTTGGGAAATGTTTTCTTCTTTTTTATTTTCATGACTCTCAACACCTATCCTGGTTTGTTTGAACTTGTGAAACCCCATGGATAAAAGACTTTAACACCTAAATTAGGAATCAACAACCAAAAAATGCTCCCAATGCGCTTAGGTTCGGCATCAAAAAGAATTTAAGTAAGTATAGAAACCACTCTAAAACAATAGTCGCTGAGCACCGATATTCATTGGCATCGGAAAAAGGAAGTTTTGGTTTGCGTTAAGTTTTTCAAATAAATATATCATTGATAGTTGATTCCCCTTCGACATCGGTAAAATACGAGGAGGATAGATGTTAACGAAGAATGAAAAGATATTGCATATAGCCGATGCCTGACACAATTTATCGGAATCAGGGAAAACCTAGAAGAACCAAAAAAGACATTTTGAACACAATAAATTTATCCCTGATCGTCGATCCCCGATGCATTTTCGGCATCAATACTTTTTTGAGGGAGTCGATCCGAGAGTGCTTTGGTAGGCTTATCTCCGATCACCGATCCTTGACACTTTTCGACATCAACAAGCTAGGATTTGGTTTTAGAATGAATAGATTAAGGAAAGTCCCGACTCCAACTAATACGAGTGAATTAAGTCACTGGTATATAACACCACGTGTCTTTACTAGGTAAGGGAGTCGTACGATCTAGTTCTATCTTGAGTCATTCTTAGTTCCCGAGGTCCGAGTCACACCTCCGAGTTAGCTTTTCTGGTTCAACATTGTATAGTAATATCGATCGGAATCAGAGATTTTGTAGGAGGATATCAATGAAAACGTTTGTAGCACAACCCCAATCCCCAATCCATTCACTGAAAGAGCGACACGACGAGATGTTTTTAGCATTAGATATGATCAAATTTTGGGAATTTAAGGAGCTAATTAATACCTGATCTTGCATTAGTTTCTACCTCATGCGCCAATCAAAAAAACATGTTAGAAATCACCAATATACCACATCACCACCCGTGCCTCCGTTGTCAACCCACGATGAATTTAAGTTCTAAATATTCGACGCAAATTTATTGAATTTTCACTCATAACCCGAATTGAATGGTTGATGTGACACGGTAAGATATTTCTTGTTTAAAATCTCTTGAACCATTGTGAACAAATTCATTTTGCACGTAATATAATTCTAGAGTGTCCGAAGAATAAAAATAAACAACGTGAAGGCACCTCGTGTTTATCAAAAAACCAGGTTTTAACAAGCTTTAGAGGTATGTATCCAAGTCAGTCAATTCGTTGGCTATAATTTATATATGTTTGTACATTTTTTTACAGTATCTAAAACTCTGTTTAATTTATAGGAACAATGCCCCTGAGAAATCAAACCACCAGACACTTGTCGAGGGCACCGAAGCTAAAAGAACTAGAAACAGGCGAAGGTTCCTCTCTAGGAATTGCAAGGCAATTGGATTACGTCCCTAGGTCAGAGCTTGTTGTCAAGGAAAAACCAAAGAAAGTTTTCATCCGGCCTTCGGGCTTTGGTGATACATAGGCGAGTACCAGATCCAAGGTGGTGCTCCCACAATGGGGCGATATTTTCAATAGGATTAGCAGAGAAGAATACCAGGAGTATATCCCACACAACGACCCAGACGTAAGTGTTTTTGGCTGAATACTGGGTGAAAATGGCCCAAGAACCTCATCAGGAAATCCAAGAGAAATGGGCCGAGTGCGAAAGGAGTTGGACCAAGATCAATTGGAAGATGAGAGACATCGACCTCCCAAAATTTGGAACACCCGATGACTTTGTCGACTTGCATGACATAGTCAAACTACATGCCAAACAAGACTCATTGTGGGTTGTGGAGATAGAAAATATGGTGAACATGGCGCCAAGTCAAGTACAATAGTTCATGGAGCACCCGATCAAGGCTTCGACAATGTTACAACATTTAAGTGCTAAAGTAGTCAAGTATCGGGTGCAGGCAGTGGAGATAAAGGAGATCCTTTCGGCCCTAATGGACCAACAAAGATTCTTGTATGCCAACACATGCGAGGAACGCTTTTTCAAATGGTCGAAGTATGAGAAGAGTCATCCACTCAAGTGAAACCATTTGGTGACTCTTAGAAGACTGAGAGATGAAAGCGCCATGTGGCGACGTTTTGTTTTACTTAGATTGCACTTTTGATAGTTATTTTTAGTTAATAATATGTTATAAATAAGAGGATCGGCCTATTAGAAACGGTCGATGTTTTTTGCAAAGACACTTATTTTTTGGATTGGTAAAGAACTATTTCGGAGATACCTTAATTGAGAAATCTTTTTTAGGAACAGAGATAAGTTTGTGTTTTTCATTAAAAGCGTGTGTGATTGGATCTAAAGATGAATTATTTCTGACTTTATCTCATGAATGGATACTATAACTAGTAAGAGCCTCTGAATCTATTGATAAGTTATCGAATTCAATGGAAAGTAAATCATTGTGTTAATGTGTGATCAATGATTAGAGCTAAGGAAACCATTTTTTTTGCTATCGTTTATTGCATGTATGTCTTCTTCTAATAATTGTATCTCAGTCAATAATAGAAACACCAATAGGTTAATGTATTAGTACTAGGCTTGTTGTAGGTGTAAGAATCATTGTCTACATGCTTGAGTATGAGGGCTATCCCAAGATCATCCTTCTTCAGTATTTAAGTCCTTTCCCCTTTTTACCTAGTTGGTTTATACCAGCATTTATCTTGTATCAGTCCCACCTATAAGAGAAAATACAAAAAAAAGAGAACGTTCAAACTGAAGGATGAGCTTTCACAAGAATACATCCTGTCAATCACTATGTAAAGCCCATGAATTAATTGGACAGATCGCAATATCTGGAAAACCATTCCACCATTAAACGTTGCAGAGTATAATTGGGCCTCATTGGTGGGTTTGGTTCCTACTATTGAGTTAAAGGGATTTAGGAACCCTCAACATAATTGATGCTAGAAGGAGGGCTTGCAGAATGAATGGCTGACAATATTTTTGACATAATATTTCACACAGCTGTAAATTCAAAACAACCCACCTGCATGGCTAGTCATTCTCAAGAAATCCCACACACACTGAGTACTCTTGAAATGTGTAACTCACCCCAGCAAGAGGAAGAACATATATTCCCAGAAATACCTTACGCTCTTCCTCACTAGGATTTGAAATAGTTCAGAAGAATCAATAGAGCTTATGCCCGACAAATTGGATCACTTCCCTTAGCTCTGTTACTTCCTCGTAGAAAACAAGTATGCAGACCAGTGGTCGACACCCCTGACTAGGTTTTTGTTCACACAGTAGAAGAACTGATAGATTTCTCCCTCACTGAAATCGAACATCCTCTTAATCTAATCCCCGAAACACCAGTCGGTAACTGCTCTAAGCTTGACGATTTTTTCGATGAGGAAGGGTTTAACTCAAAATGCTCAGTTTCAGAACCAGACGACATGGAGGATAACAATGATCATAATTAATAAAGGGGAAACCCACCTTAGAATAATCAACCTTGGTTGTCCAGAGATTCTCTGTCCATCCCCAGACGAGTACATAACCTTCCTTGACATCCATAAAAGTTACTCCGTAAATTTGACCATGAAACCTTAGGATTGCCTGAAGACCATATCAAAAATTTCATACTAGCTATTAGACTGATGAATTTCCAACATAAAGACATAGTATGCAGGATTTTCCCCTATACTTTTGAGAATTCGGCCTCCACATGGTATTTCAAATTACCTGTAGGGTCCATAACCAGTTGGACGAAGTTTCAAAAGGATTTTCTAGAACAATTTGCAGAAGAAACCACTAAAGGAACTTTGATGGCTTAGTTGTTTTCCGCCACCATGAGTTCAAAGGAGAAATTTAAAGAATTCAATCAATGATTCACTACTATCCTAAAGAAATTTAAACCTGAATCTAAACCCACTCAGGAGCTTCAAATATAAGTATACGCTAATGCTATCCTAGCTTCCATTTCCATGTTTGTGAAGAGGGTTTCCAAAACAACCTTAGCTGAGAATTTTGAAGAAGCCAAAACAATAGAATTCCAAATGAAGGGATGTACAGAAGGCCAAGTCTCATGAGTTAAGATAGAAGTTCAACCTCCTCCCAGGAGAGGACTCCTCTTGACCAGACCCTTAGGGAAACAAACTGAACAAGGTCCCGAAAAAATAGATTATTTTCGGGGCTAAATTTCGCTCATGGGCTAATTTTCCATGGTTTTTCCAAAAACGAGATTCGCTATTTTAAAAATGATTAGCCCAAATTCTATAGGATAAAATTATTTTACCTTAAAAATCACCAAAATGTTATAAAAACTATATAAAATCCTTATAAATTTGAATATTTTTACAAAAATATCGCTAAACATTTATAGTTGGCATATGAAGGATAAGTAAGATTGGCCAAGGTTTCCACATTTAAAAAAAAATTTCCATCCTTAAAATCATCCCTACCCGAAAAGGGAAGTGGAGACATAGAAGACCTACAACGCATGGTAAAGAAGTTGTCAAATGAAATCATAGACATGAAAAGAAGTGCAGGGAAAGGAAACCAAGGCCAGAGGCCCTATAAACCCTTTTTTTAAAAGAAATCCACCATTCAAAACGATTGAACCTCCCCCAACAAACTTAAACATCGACCTGGGAAATGTAGCATCTGACTCTTTCTGTACCTATAACCAAGCAAAACATTCTAAAAGAGACTGCCCACAATGGGTGCATGCCATGAATTTTATGGCCAACCGGTTTCTAGATGAGGTTTCCCTTACCGAACAATCAAGAGACTCAACTATGAATATTGTTGATTAGGAAGAAGTTGATCCACTAGAAGAATCGACCATGTTGATATGGGACCCTGACCTACCAATGCTTTTTGATGACTTATTTGAGTTTCAAGAACCACCCGTAGAGGTCTTGGTTGTGCAAACACGAAGTAGGGGTCAACCTATCTCGAACGACCTTACTATAGCCCAAAATTCGAGAGGAAAACCAGTTCCTGATCACCCAAAAGAACCTTTTGTATCTCGAAGAAACCTGATCAACATCCATGCCTAAGAATCACCCAAGCTAGACTACAACATAGTAGAAGATTTGAAAAAATTGAAGGTAAATATATTGGTCATGGACATGTTATTGTCAGATTAATCGATAAGTGCAGACACAAATAGATCTCCCTAGTTTCACTCTGAAACTAGAACAAAACAAGACATAATATAAAACTTTCCTTAAGTTTTAATTATCAAGCATACTAACTAGCAAGAGATCAATGACATACCTTTTAAATGTTGGTTTTCCTCTCTAGTGTCATCCTTGCTCCATTCCAAGGCTTATGGGATGCTGAACCTGTAAAAAGACACAATCCAATGAAGTGAAAGAAACAACGTATACTCAAAAAAACCTATGTATATGATCAAAGAGTCATATAATAAAATAAGACCAATTTTATGGGAAAGAAATATATCACTATATTAAAGAATGTGGAAGAAAGATACAAACAAATGCCTTGATGTTGTCATGTTCGTTCCAACAGTTCCTTGGTTCCCACACACTTCTTCTCCATGAATTCTAAGATCAACAATCTATCTTGACAAAGCAAAGCTCACAGCCAACATATAAGCTCCAAAAACTACAAGCTACAAAACTCAAGAACTTTCCAACTAAGATATAGCCAACTCAATCCAACTTTCCCCACGAGAACTCCTCTCCTTTTATAGGCTGAAAATTATAGGGTGAGGAGGTTAGGATGATCCCAATAGATCAAGGATGCAACTCAAATCTAAGCTGATCGGAGGCAACATCACCCTCGAAGCTTCTATTCTAGAACTTTTGAGAAATTCCCCTATTTCCTCCATACGGAAATCGTAACACCCTTAACACTGAGAAAACTGCGACGAAATCACAATCCATTGTGGTGCAAGCTGCGATGATCCTATATCGTTGCACCCTTAACAATAAGCAAAGTGACATGATCCCTTTTTCTAAGGTTTTTGACAAAGAAAAAGTATAATTCCATCTCTCTGGGAAAATGTATATTCATTATTCTTCAGGGATTCAGGCCATTGATCCTTCTCAAGACAAAGGATGGTTTACATCATTAACGGTCATAGGGGTGACTAAAATAATGTGTAACAAAGATCCCTTGAAAGAATGAACTTAAAACAGAGTGATAGTTGAAATACTTTGTCGAGTGTGTGTAGGGAACAAGGAACATGTTGGTCCAAAACCTGCCAACAAACAAGGAAATACAATACCATCATATAACATCACTAAGGTAGGAATTCCCATACTCATAATACAAATGAATCACAGAATATTTTTTGACATGCAATGACCCATGTCAAGTAATATAGGTCATGGCCACCTAACCTACATTATCTATCCATGCCATTGTGACTCAAATCTGAACATAGACACCAAAAATACAGTATGGAACGATGTGTTAAAGACTCAAATTTGATCATAGCCATGAGACATACACTGTGGATCTATGCAATAGTAAAATCTGAATATACGCCAACGCAACCTGAATCTGTTAGAAAAGATCCAGGGTCTTCATCTCCACCACTCTATAGTACGAATCTAACCATGCGAATACATGTTCTGAAGTCAAACATGGTAGAAACCACTT
>JZKD02S1259143.1:102837-113687 GCA_000966675.3 Picea glauca
TCAACACCACCCAAGTGAAGTCGACCATTCTTCCAAAGATTGCAAGATCTATTGCAGGAGCTGTGCAGGCTGTGTACAATGAGGGCGCCAGGACTATTCTTGTGAGGGACGTGGCGCCTCAAGGGTGCGGGCCCTTCTGGCTCACTTATTTCTCCCATTCCTCCAACGACTTCGATAAGCACGGCTGCTCCATTTCCTACAACGACGCAGTTCTCCATTATATAGATGTATAGATATTTTAAATAAGAAATGACTGATCCAGATATATACACTCTGATATCTCTCTATATAAATGCAGGGTTCAAGGTCACCACTAGAGCATGCTGCGGAGTTGGGGGCAAGTATAACTACGACTACGCCATACAGTGTGGATCCACTGGTACCATCAATGGGAGCACTGTGAAGGCGGTGTCCTGCTCGGATCCAGCCTCCTACATCAGCTGGGACGGGGTCCACTGGACTGACGAGGCAAACAGACGCCTCACCCAACAAATTTTTAGTGGAAAACACTTTGAACCATCCTTTCCTCTTGCTAGCTATTGTGATCTCCACTCAGGAACCCAAGACTCCTTCCGTTGATGTATTTGTAAAGTTCATCCCAAAACTGGAGGTGCAGATTATATAATTGGTTCAATTGAAAAGAATTATGGATCTCAAATAATTATGCACCTTCACACCATTCTAAAATTCTGTCATTGCAAATGTATAACTAGCACAGCCACATAATTGTGGTTGATCAACTTCTAAAGGCTGATAAAATGAAAAGATTTCTTAAAAGAATATATTAAATTTTATTATTGATTAACAAATAAACGGTTGAGCTTCATTTATCTGGTGTTAATATTTTAATTTCTATTAATCACTTATCTGGCAATGGGTTAGCTATCAAAGTATTTTTTAAATATGATTAGGTAAATGTAAAAAATTAAACACATAAACTGATGTCTTTATAATAGCTAGGAAGTTAATGATTGAAATCACAGCCATTTATTTTGTGTGACTACTAAGAATATTCCAGCCATATTTAATCCTGTCAATAGAAAACTTATTAAACACTAAACCCCTATTAAATCTGCCCATTGTCAATAGGTGTACGCCTTTCGGTGTAACTTGTTTAAAATGATTCGTCATTCGTCATATTTTTAAAATGTAAACTCCTATTAAATCTGCCCATTGTCAATAGGTGTACACCTTTCGACGTAACGTATTTAAAATAATTAATCATTCGTCATCTTTTTAAAATGTAATTGTAAAACTCATTACTTTATAAAATCGTTTTATAAAGGTAATCATCCTGTTCATATTCATATAAATTGGCATGCACACAAATTCCCTTGTGCTCCATGAATTATAAATCCTTTAAAGTTCATTACACACAAGTCTTCCTGAAATTCAATCTAAATCATCTTTAAAAAAACCTAACTTTGAATAAGCATCTCAAAAAATTTGACTCACGACTATATAAAATCATTTTCAAAAGGTATTCCTTCTACTCATATTTATATAAGTTGGCATGCACACACTTACCTTGCGCTACATAAAGTTATAAATCCTTTCGAGTTCATTGATACACACGTCTCCATGGAATTAAAGCTAAATAATTTTACAATATAAATATCTTTAAAAACATCTAAAATTATGTAAAAAATATTTGATTTAATTTTAATCATAAAATTATAAATCCTTTCAAGTTCATTGATACACACGTCTCCATGGAATTAAAGCTAAATCATCTCACAAACTAACTTTATATAAATATCTTTAAAAACTGTCTAAAATTATATAAAAAATATTTTGATTTTATTTTAATCATATATATGTTATGATTTAATTTCAATCATATTTATACATATATAAATAAAATAATATAATTATATATAACTGTTAAGTTGAAAAAAACTGTTTACAAATATTTCATTAAAAAATAAATACCATAAAATGGTTAGATATATCAAAATACATTAATCTTACCATAATTATAATTTTACTATAATTACAGATATATATTCTATATTAGCATATTATGTACAAATTAAAAATAGAATTTTGTGTCCAAAGATCAAAATGTTGTGCATCTTAGAAATAAAAAATTTTCATATTTTTCCTTGTTCTAAATATGAATTACTTGTTGTGATGCCAATGCCAAGTGAATTTCAAAAATTAGTTTTTTTTTTCTTTTTCTTTTTAAGTGATTTTTCATGTTTTAGATCAATCATGTGTACATTTAGGATTGGATTTCATCTATGGAAAAGTAATATCTATGAATTTTTCCTTATTTTATAAATTAATAAATTAAAAAAATTAATTACTACTCAATAATGTAATAAAGCTTTTTACATCTAAATGGAGTATAGTTGTATGTAGTGTTTTCCTTTTTGTAGAAATCCTTTTACAATTGTACTTTGTAAATTTATGGAAAATAGTTTAGGGTGTGTGTACAAAGTTGGTGAATGAAGAAGTGGCAAGCGCGTAAAGGCTCACTAGCAGGAATGCATGTGTTTTCTCCTCATTCTATAGGTTTGGCAAATATCTCTAGTTTGCACACATGAGCTCACGTTTTTACCTATATTGAGCAAACATAAAGGAGGAGCAAAGTCAAGATCTTGCCACCATGTGTCAATCAAGCTAGTATGTTCAAGGTTTCTCTTCTTTTCCTCCCAATTTAGTAATTTTTAGTTTTATTCAATTAATTTAATATATTCTAAAAGAATGTAAATTATAAAAAATTGTAATCTTATAAATAAACCTCATTTAGAAAATTTAGAGAGAGTCACCTCTTACATTTCCTAACATTTCCCCTTTAAAAATAACTGTAGAGAATTTACAAGAAATGTGATGATTTTATGTTTTTTATTTATTTCCTAAAATATGTATTGATGTTTTTTGTAATTTTATATTTTAATTAAAAAAACGACCTAATTTACATTCCATGCCTTATTAAATTGCAACATGTATTATAAAATGGAACCCGAAGACAATGTAAACCACCCACAAGAAGAAGACCAAGGCTAACAAAACCCCAACCCACCACAACCACCCAACAAAGACACTTAAATCAATGAGGAGTTGGCCACATTGAGAACATTGGTAAATGAATTAAGGGGAATGAGAGAACCCACTAGAGATTCCTTGGTCACTTCGTTAGATGTCATTGTGAGGTCCATTGCAAGTGCCCAAGGTAAATTAACTTCTATTTCTAAATACAGGGATAGAATGTATGAGTTTTACTGCACTCGATTGGATAGAAACCAAGTTAGAGACTTGGGTATCTCAAAACAACAACTGATGTCTATTTTTATTAATCCCCAAACTAAACAAGAACCACTTGTCAACATGAAACGCATTTGCATTGAATGGCGCATCCACCCAAAAATTAGTCAAAATTGGATGGATAGGTGGTATATGGTATTTGATAAACCTCCCTGAAATAACATGGAGGTGCCTTTATATTTTTTGAGAAAATTATGGGCAGAATTTATTATAAGTCACCATGTCAACTACTTTGACATTGGTGAATTTTAGGCGGTGGGTCAAGGGTCCACATATGATTCATAGCATGATAAGTGTGATCCCATGTTAGGTCCTGATCCCCCAAGCGAAGTTCTGACCCCCCCTGTCCAACATCCTCCTATTGCAGAGAGCTTGCAGAAGGTACAAGTAGCTATATCATGATTGACTCGGATCCTAGTTCAACATGGTAGCTTTGTTGCACTATCTTGGCATGAGGTGCCTGACGGTGACATTGATAGAGGGGTCAAATTTTCACCCCAAACAACAAAAAACAATGTGGAAAGTGCACATGGACATAACATTCATCCATGGGAACCTCATGGATGCTCGCGTTGTGGGAAAAGTTACTATGGGCCTATTGAGGCCAGTGGAAAATAGAGCTTCATGGAGGAGGCTAGTATCTTAACTATCTTTATGTTCTTCATCGTTATATATTTATATAGTATTATGTGTATTTATATCAATATTTTATTGTATGTTGTTTTGCAGTTGCTATGCCCATATATCAAACCCTCTATGCCCATAGATGCCTCAATGTCTATCTCCACCACTGATGCAACAATAGAGGCAACTTGCTCAATTGGTCTACCCCATATAAAGGTATGTGTCACATTTGATAAATTCACCATAATGATTTCTTTATTTTATGGAATCCTCAAATTTTTAATGTTCTTGTGTTTGTACAAGTTGTGGGACCAACTGATGTCGAGCATTGTCCATCTGGGATGGAAAATCCACCTGCATCATAGGTATCATGTGTAGAGTTAAATATGATTTAAATATCAAATTTGTTGTATTTATGTTGTTGAATTTTACTATTTTGTATTAATATGTATGCAGGCTACTGATATTGTTTCTAGTTTTAGTACCAGTCCTCTCCTTTGGAACCTTCCCATAGCTTTTGATTTCCCTTACTCTAGGTCAAGGGTTCTTCTATCACTTGTATAGTTTATGGGGGTTCATCACCACCCACCCCCAACATCTCTATTATTTCATGCATCCTTAGTATATGCACCTGCGGTCCACCCATCTACACCACCTCTTTCATTGTATCCATCCACAATGGATGCACATGTATGCCACCCACCTCCAACATCTTTATTATTCCATGCATCCTTAGTAGATGCACCCGCAGTTCACCCATCTACACCACCTCTTCCATCTCATCCATTTACAATAGATGCACCCATATGATACCCACCCCCACCACTATTTCCATCTATGCCATCCATCGAGGTTTCCATAGTAGAGGTTTCCTCGAAGTGGGTTGTATAGTCGAGTGCTCCGCCTGTCAACAAATCTCCATCGAGGTTTGTGATATTCACAATGAGATAATGTGTTGATGATAATTTTGTATGTATCATGAATGGAATTGATTTTATGCATATTTGTTTAAATTTCATGATTTGTTCCTTGTAACTGATGTAGGGTGGCATCACTGAGAGATTAGGTTCATAGAGGAGGGTAAAACCCTCACGATTGTTAGTACCATCTATGGTGAGTTGTCTTATATTGAATTACAAAGTATCATTTTGCAAGTATTTTAATTCATTATGGAAAAAAATTTATAACAATGGTTTTTGTTCGTGTAGTCTCCAGAGTGACGAACGCGCAGGCCCAAAACCACTCAAGCTGCTTTTTGAGCTAGAGGAAAAATTTTGATTTCCAGGATGCTCCTGAGGGTGGCGAGGGTGGCAATGGTCAATGAGTGGCTAATGACTATCGTTTGGTATCTAGGCCACCATATGGATATTTTTATGTTAGGGCACTTGCTATCATTTTGTAAAAAATGTACACTTTAGAGGATGTTGAATATATATATATATCATACACTTTGAAATACATACATTCCTCGACATAAAATATAAAATACAGAAACAATGAGATTCACAAAAAAACATTCCATCATATATATATAATGACACTTTTTTTTATGAATGTCATTGTTTTTTGTATTTTATGTCGAGGAATGTATGAATTTCAAAGTGTATGAATTTTATGTGTATGCATGTATGAATTTATTTAATTTGATTAATTACTTTTTAAAGTGTTAATGAATTCTATGTAAGTAAGAACAGTTCATTTTTTCTAAAGTTATTATAAATACTTGAGTTACACATTAACAAATCTCTCATGGTGAAAAATATTGTTAAGTGCTAAATCCTTACGCAATTAATGGTTCTCATTACCTAAATTTGAAAAAATATTGAAGACTCGTCCTACTTAAGACTCAGTAACTAATAATAACAATCATCTAGGATAACATAATCACAATATAAAAAAGAGAGTCGAAACCTCACATTACTCGATCTAAAATGAAGCATGTTTCATTATAATGGAAAATACAACATGTTGCAAGGGTTTCTTAATACAAAATCAACACATAAAATATGAGTGCACAATAAAGCCTCACATCAAATGAAAATGTACCTCAAATTCTCCATTAAGCTTGCCAAAATGCTCTACAATGTATCCCAACAAGAGAGATCCTAAATACCCAAATTCTCCACCCTTTACAATGGACAAAGAGAACTCTTCTTTATAGAGTGAGCCTCTTCTCTTATACAATAAAATATTATTATTTTCTAACTAACTCCATGACAAGTCAAATAAATATTATACTAATGAATTAGTTATATATCTCCTCAATCCATGCTTGCCCATGTTACAACATGTGGACATTAGCCCCTCCAAAGCACACTCTCATCCAAAAATAGTAGTAGTATGCACCAAATAATACTCATGAAGGGGACACAGCATAAAAAATAGGCATCAAGCCAATTCAAATGACAATTGTCCACATGGAATGTTCCCTCCGATAATGTGCATGCATGCAATCACTCAACATGTGTGAATTCCAAGGAGCCAACTCCATGGATGAATGTGCAAGATGCCAAGTGGATGGGGCATCCACAATAAAGAATGTGATCAATGCCTAACTATTGTTTGCCTAGCCTTGCCTTTTCTTTGATTTCCTTGTCTACCTATCCTTTCCTTACTTTTGCCTTGACTTACATTCCCTTACCTTTCCTTTCCTTGCCTTGTCTTGTGTTACCTTGCCTTGCCTTGCCATGACATGCCATACGATTCCTTTCCTTGAATTGTCATGTCATGCCTTGTCATTCCTTTCCTTTTCCATGCCATGCCATGCCTTTCCATGCTTTTCCTTGACATAGAATGCCTTGCCATGTGTTTTCTTACTTTTTCTTTTCTTTCCTTGTCTTGACATGCCTTTCCATGACATGTCATGCCATGCCTTGTCATGCCTTGTCATGCCATTTCATGTCTTGCCTTGCATTGTCTTGCCTTTCCATGTCATGCCATGCCTTTCCATGCCTTTCCTTTCCTTGTCTTGTCATGCCTTTCCTTTCCTTCCCATGCCATGCATTTCCTTGCCTTTACATGCCATGCCATGCCTTGGTCACCTCATGGACACTATAGTCATTTGGATATCGCATAGTTCATATCCATTCATACACATTACAAATTTCATATGAGAATCATTATCTGTATTAATGTTCAATTAAGAAGTGTTTGTTTATTTAAACAATGCCTTGCATCTATTATACATTCACAACATAATTTTGAACTAGTATCCACATACCAAAATTCCACATTTCAATTTGCATGTTTAAAAAAATCACAAAACTATCAACATCATAAACATATAACAATAAAAATAATATCCCGCGATACACAAATATATTTAGATGTATACATATCAAATGTTTATATGATTCTAACTAAACCCATCAAATAGTAAGAAATGAATCACTAAGATAAGTAAAAACAAAGTTCTAACCTTCTAAGGACAAAATATAGGTTGTTACATTTACAAATCCCTAGAACACAACTATGATCTAAAATAGACTAATCCCTCCTTGCATGTCTTTCTATGTAGCTTCCAATTTTAACCTATACAACAATAAATATATATATTTCCATAACATTATGCAAGGAAAAATTCAAATCAAAATGTGGATTGCAATGAAACAAGAATCATTAAAAAGGGAACAATTATCATCCCAAGAAATTAAAAACATTTTTTCTTGGGACGTATGACTTAACTTTATATCACAAATCTCTTTTCCATCCAATGAAGTATTTTTTCCTTGCCATGCCATGCCATAAATTTCCATGCTATGTATTTCCTTTCCATGCAATACCATTCATTTCCTTTCCATGCCATGCCATGCGTTTCCTTGCATTTCCATGCCATGCCTTGCCTTTCCTTCACTTTCCATGCCATGCCATATCATTCCTTTTCAATCCATTCCATGCCATGTCATGCCTTGCATTTCCTTTCATTTCCATGTCATTCCTGTCCTTTCATTTCGATGCATTTCCTTTCCTTGCCTTACATTTCTAAGCCATTCCTTGCATTTCCATGCCATGCCATGCCATAACATGCCTTGTTATTCCATGCATTTCCTTGCCATGCCTTGCATTTCCTTTCCATGCCTTTCATTTCCTTACCTTTCCATGCCATTCCATGCCTTTCCTTGCCTTTCCATGCCTTTCCTTGTCCTTCCTTTCCAGGCCATGGTTTTCCTTTCCATGCCATGAATTGTCTTGCCATACCATGCCATGCCATGCCTTGCCTTTGTAAGCCATGTCTTTCCTTTCCATTCCATGCCATGCCATGCCTTACCATGACATTCCTTTCCTTGTCATCCCATGCCTTGCATTTCCTTTCCATGCCTTTCCATGCCATGCCTTGCCTTTTCTTTCCATGCCTTTCCTTTCTTTGCCTTTCCAAGTTATGCCTTGCCTTTCCATGCCATGTCATGTCATGCCTTGCCTTGCCATGCCTTACCTTACCTTACCTTGCATTTCCAAGACATGCCTTTCATTAACATGCCATTCCATGCCTTTCCTTTCCATGCACTTCCTTCCCTTTCCATGCCTTTCCTTTCCATGCACTTCCTTCCCTTTCCATGCCTTGCCTTGTTATGCCATGACTTGTCATGCCTTGTCTTTCCATGCCATGTCATGCCTTGAATTTCCATACCATGCCTTTCCCTACCTTCACTTGTCATGCCATGTCTTGCCTTACCTTCACTTTCCATGCCAAGTGTTTCCTTTCCATGCCATGCCTTTCATTGCCTTTCCTTGCCATGTCATGCCATGCCATTCCTTGCCATGCCTTGCCTTGCCAAGCCATGCCTTTCCTTTCCATGCCTTGCTTTTCCATATCATGCCATGCCTTGTATTTCCATGCCTTTCCTTGCTTTTCCATGTCTTGCCTTGCCTTACCTTGTGAAGCCATGTCTTTCCTTGTCATTCCATTCCATTCCATACCTTGCCATGCCATGCAATGCCTTGCCTTGACATGCCTTTCCTTTCTATGACATGTGATTGCTGATTTTTCAATGAGCTATGGTCCATGAATTTAATTCAATTTATATTTAGATTTTAACTTGAAACATAACTAGTGCATTAAACCAATATCAAAAGAAGAATAAACATGCACAAGAAAACAATAAGTATCTAGGGAAACCCTTCTCAACAAAGGAAGAAAACCCAACAAATCCTTTGCTATATTCTTCAAGAGAAAGACCTCCCACACCATTACCAAACCTAGAACACAAGAGGGCGTTGTAATTTTCATAATTTCATACCACAACTTCTAAAATCATGAGATGACACAATGCTAAGTGTGTTTCGTCAATGGGGATTCACCTTTATTTATATAAGACTTTTCACATCAAATGATGTGTCTATTGGAACAATAGGGAAGACATTAATAACTCAAAATATAATTAATAATTACCCTATTAATTATATTTTACATTAATTATCTTTTACATGAAGGTGGGGATGAAATGTACCCTTTACATAATTAATAGGGTTACAGGTAAGTCTGACTCTTGAACAATATAGAAAGGGATCTCATACACCCACTAGTCCTCATCCACTAGGGGCACATCCATAGGGATGTCCCTATCTCTATATCACTGTGTCTCACAAGAGAACCACACCCACTATTGCTCAACCACTAGGATCACATTCACCTGGGCTCATCCACAGATACATCCAACTCAACAGGTATTATTTCCCACTGCATTACACAATAGATTCATCTGGAGTTCATCATCTCAACTCTCTTCTCAGAGTAGGCTAATACATCGTTTTCATCTATGTCTCATAACGATGCACTCAACTCATGGGAATTCACACGTTCACCTTTTTCTCAGCCACAGGGATGTCCAACTCAACAGATTTCCTTTCTCACTATGTTACACAGGAGAATCATTTAGATTTATTCTCAATTTTCTGTAAGAAGGAGGCCATCACTACGTCCCAGCTCTGTCTCAGATAGGAACCACACACCCATCCTAGGGGATCTCTCTCGGTTATGTTTCCCGGAGGATGTCTCACGCAGCTGTAATAATCAACACTCCCTCTCATCTAGGGAGGCATTCTCCATCAGACCAAGTCTCACACAGAAGTATTCAAACTTTTTCTTGGATGTAATCATCAACACTCCCTCTCAGCTAGGGAGGTAATCTCCACCAATCTAGTTTCTCACAGAAGTACTCGAACTTCGCATTGGAAAGTGATTTGGTGAAGATATCTGCAATCTACTCATGTGTAGGAAGATACTGCACACGTATTGATTCCATTTGCAACATGTCTCTGATATAATGATATTTTATCTCAATGTGTTTTGATCTATCATAAAACACAGGGTTATGAGAGAGATTCACACAACTATGGTTATCACAAGTAATAATAGGATCTATCTCATGATCAAATAAATTTGTCAGAAGCCACACTGCTTTGTAGATTGCCATACTCAGTGCTATGTATTCTGCTTCTGCGGTACTCAAGGCCATAGAGCTTTGTTTCCCGCTACACCAGGAAACCATTGGTAAACTCCAAGGTAAAACAACAACCATATGTGTTCTTTTGGTCCACTGTAGTCTTTGCTCAATCTGTATCAACCAATGATGATTTTATGGGCTAAATTTCACTCATGGGCTAATTTTCTATGGTTTTTCTCAAAAATAGATTCACTATTCTAAAAATGATTTTCCCAAATTCTATAGGAATAAATTATTTTTCCTTAAAAATAGCCAAAATTTTATACAAAATATATAAAATCCTTAAAAATTTGAATATTTTTACAGAAATATCAGCAAACATTTTATAGTTGGCATATGAAGGACTAGTAAGATTCGCCAAGGTTTCTACATTTTAAAATAAATTTCCATCCTTAAAATCGTCCCTGGCATCGACATATCCATGCAAACTCAAGTTCACACTAAAGGCATATCTCAGGCCATATCCAACTGTGACTCATATATATATATATATATATATATATATATATATAT
>JZKD02S1259143.1:158018-173384 GCA_000966675.3 Picea glauca
CAAATCCACTCAATGGGTGAGATGGATTGTCCAATGCAATGGTGCCAATATGCTCTTGACAAGGATGGAGTCCTCAAGACAATAGAGGCAGCATAACATTACTTTGAATTCCTTGGAAAATGAGGTGCATCCATGGCCTTTTTATAGCATTCCTTTGGGCTATTTTTTAACTACTTTCTAGTGTGAAAAGAGGCCAATTTGGGCATTCCTAGGTCTTTGACCAGCCCTCCAGTCGGATCCAATCTGGATTTGAGGGTCAAATCGGCTTGGGAGCTAAACCATAAGTGGGTGGGAGGCCGACCACTCTCATAAATGTGTCGTTTAGCAGGTGTGTGGATTTTTGCGATAACAATCATGCATCGTGTGCATGTGTGGGATTTTTGCATTCCTATTTCTTGCATGTGCGTGCGCGCCCAATGTCTGCATAACGCTCTTCAATTTTTCACTACTTTGTATAGTTTTTTACCCTTTTTTGAATGTTTTAGTATTAATTCAGGTCCATGGATGACTTCATCACTGTTTGACGATGTTGAGTTCTTGTAACCATGTGCGGACGAAATTTCAGTGATAACAATCACCATGAAAAACAACTACATAACACAGCATGATCCCTCTCTGGAAGGTCTTTACATCAAAGTTGATCCTTCGACATGGTTGGGGAAGGAAAACAAGCACCTTGGGATGTTGTTAAATCTTATCAATCTTGTTAGTCTTGAACAAGTCCTTGAACCAACACTTAGACAAAAATTGAGTTATGTGGAAAAACTCAAGTTTTGGCTAAGCGTGTTACTTCAAGTGATAGTACGCAGACTTGTGTTTAAAGTAGAATATGTCGAGTGAAATTTTAGAGTAAAATTGTTCAGTAATAAGCTCGATAATGTTACATGTTGGTATCATACCTAAAGTTGGGAGAATTTGTGTGATGTGGCCCGGGTCGGGAATCCGATGACATTACATTCTGGTATTAGAGATATTGGTTCTACATTGGACTTGTATGGACCATATATTAGCATAAACTAGATGTGTGCGCTAAGAATTGGTGTCGTGCAGTGAAGATTTTAGTTTGTGCAGAAAACCATTGGTGTTATGTGCACAAAAACAATGATGCTCGGGTGTGCACACTAGAGTTTGGGATGTTAAAAATCATCCAAGAAATTTGAGGGAAGTATTATGACAAAATGGTGCAAATTTTTCATGTAGTTGTTGCATGAAATCATCTAACAAATCTTAATTTCCAACACATTTTGCAGAATTTTCAGCAAATAGAGAAGGATAGAGTCAATGTTGAAGTCAAAAACTTGGAATATGCACAGAGGAATTACAGTCCTAATGATGAATTCAAATATTTGTATGTTGGTTTGGGTGTTGATGGTACCGAATCCAAGGAAGAACACATGAACTTGGTATAAACCATAAAGGGGTTGCAAAAATATGTCCACAGCTATAAGGATGATAATGGAAGGATTATGAAATACAAGGAGAAATAATATGACTTCATTGTCAAATTGATGCAGAGCCTAGAAATAATAGAAATGAAAATGGACAAGGAGATAGAGACAAGTAGATCAAGAAGTCACATGTCTCAGCATGAGAAAATAAGAGAAAAAATAAGTGTTGGTAAGAATTCTTTCAAGGAAGCATGCAGTAGATCAAGTCCATCTCTGGTCAAAAAGCATACGAGAAGGAATAGGGTGGACAAGCTACAAGGACAAATGTATAAGATCAAGCATCCCATATTTCATGGTGAGAATAAAAAGGATGAAGATGCGAAGACCTGTGTAATACCCATGTTTCCCCCAGTTTGTAAATATAACTATAATTGGCCAAGAAGCTATGGAAGACTAAATATGTGTGAATGTTTGATTTGATGAACCCTTGTTTAAAAGGGTCAATGTATGAATTTATATTTTTAATAGAATTTTAATATGTGTTGCACAATTGCTGAGAGGGGGGAAGTTTTCCAAGATAGACCATGGATGCTATGAGAGAGATAGTGAAGGGAAACCAAGTATGGTTGAAATGACCCACACTTGACCAGTTCCTACTGGGTGTAATTTGTCAACAATCCTCTGACCCATAAATGAATTACCAGTCAGGATGGTAGCTAGAAGGCCATCCTCAAGAGTTAATGAGAAGATGGGGAAGGGTACCAATTTGTAAGGCTTCTAGACCTGACCATGAATTGGGATTCGAACCCACACAACCTTGCCGAGGAAGGAAATAAATGAGGTAATTTGGGGACAGAGATAGATATGTGAGATAACAGAGTAGAAAAAATAATCTCCTGAAAAGAGCAAAAAATGGACTTCGATTCTGAAGTTGAGAGGAAAAAGATGAGTAGTAAACTCGATCTGGTTGTAAGAAGCCATGGGTAGGGTTTCGCTACAAGCTAATAAAAAAGGATAACGAGTGATTGGGGAAGTACTCGTGCATACCTCCTTTCTTGGAGTAGAGAAAAACAGACACCCAATTCGTATGGGAGAAGGAGAGTAACCTTAGTCCCCGACTATTGTGGAGCAAAGAGAAAGAATCTCTCTCAAAGCATCATGCTCTATCTCAGGGGTGGCTAGTGTTAAATCCTTCAGGAGTGACTATGCCTATGGTTGGGAGGAAACAATCACCCTTTTCAGCAGTTGCTTCACATTTTCTATTTATGATAAGTATTTTCATACTCTGTGTATTATATTGGATGCGATGATGAAATGTCTATGTTTATGATTCAGTCTTTCAGTATTTGAACAATTATTAGAAATTCTCTTTGATTTATGTAAAATGTTATATCTATGTGATATTGGACTTATCTCATTTTAATTGTTAGAGATTCGTGGGATGTGAGTCCACAAGAGATTCGAGGTAGGATCGACTAAAAAGTCTAAGTCCTGCAAACCCTGTGAAGTTTACCTTAATGGGAATGTTAAGTCTGAATTTTGTGGGATAAGGGAATTTTTCCCTTAAACTATTCACCCATATGACCGAGGGCTCATGCCCATTTCCTTAACCCTATTGTTGCTAAAGGATTAGTGCTTAGCCCCTATAATTTCCAAAGAATCCATGTGACTAGGGCCTAGGAACCCTACGTTAGCCAGAAAGGAGCTAGTCATTTCAACTTCGCAACTTCGGGACTTCTGACTCCACAATCCTCAAAAGTAGTCGAAGGCCGAAGTCATGAATTGATGAGTACCGTCGATCTAGGGATATAGTATGGATCACTCTCAACTATTAGATCGGACATAGGAAGGGAGGCATTAAGCGCTTCGACAAAGTCTTATTTCGAGAGATTTGGAATGTTCTAGCGTTGAAACTTCTGAATGTCGTAGTCACGAAGTTAATCTAGATCGTTAAAACTAGAGGGAAACGTGTTAACAGATCAATGATTATCTGGGAGTCTGGGAATTCGATGTTATAGGAATGCGTTATTTTTCCCCGAAGCTCTGCCATCCGGATTAAATTGTGGTCATAGACGCTAGGCATGCGTGGCGACATATCTGGTGTGGTCCAAAGGGAAATCCAGGAGACACACTCACTAAACTCTCGAATGTCTAATTTTCAAAGTAACGTGGGTAGTTGATCCTCAGATCCTTCAGAATCCTTCTGAGCCATCAATATAAGTTACCCACCTTTGACTACCGACTAACTGGGAACGCATCATGGAGTGACACGTGGCCCCTACTCCTTCCCCGTCAAGTGTTGACCATTGAACTAGGACTGTTGGATGATAAGGTACGTAGCAAGTGATCCTGTAGTCCATACATTTCGTACTCAGGAGGAAATTGTCCAAGAGTTTACGAAGTATGAACTCGCCAAAGTCGCGACTATCAAAGTGGATCTTGACTGTTGGTCAAAAAGGACATGTGGCACAAGATCCCATAATCCAGAGAATTATCTCTTTGGGGGATTTGTGTCGAGAGGAGTTGGTAAGTCACAAATACCAGAGCCATGAAGTAACGAGGATCATGGATCTATGAATCCATGTGGATAAATATCAGTCATGTGATGGGGGTGATGTGGCCCACTCATGTCATCTCGAGTGATGTGGACTCATAACCAGGGTGCCACGTGTCACTTAGATTTCACAGATTCACCCATCCCTTGTTCCTATTGGAGCAGAACACGTGCCACCCCCTAAGGAGGACATGTGTCACCGTTTGAGCCTTACCATGTGTCAACTATTGATTTTTTCCCTCCTGGCCAATAGGGTTGGTGACGTGTCCAAGACTCTAAAAGTCTAGACAGTTTCAGGGGTTCGGAAGATTCGAATGTAGTATGATAAATAATGATTCAACGAGAATCATAGAATGCTTAAGTCCCCATTTTAACTGTATATCTAAACGATGGGCGTGGACCATTGATCCCCTCCTCTGTTCAGTGATCTAAGAATTTTGATAACACCGTTGGAACTCATGAAGTGTTGAAACCTTTTCTAACGTAGACTATTAGCTCCCAGTTTTTAGCCGTGCTCACGAGGAACACCCCACTAGCTGGTTCAAGCGCACAATGAGATATGTGAGTTTGTGGGAAGTTGTTTAAGAGGGTTTTTCTTAAGTAAGGGACTGGAAATGAACCAGGTAAAGAGAAAACAATTGATGCCCCATCCCTAGAAAGGCTATTTAGGGGTTGGGTGTGTTACAACCTGGTTGCTGGGTATGAGGAAGTACTTCTAGTTGCATAACTATATTGTGAAAGCAGAAGGGAGAATTGTTAGATATCATTTTTGGGATTAAATGCTAGTGTAAGTCATTAATATATGACCCATATCCATGAGTATTAGTCACAATTGACCAATAATTCTCATGATTTGAATAATCCACTTAGCACTCATTGCATTGGGTGATGCTCATAGGGGTGAAGAAATGGGATTGAAACTAGCGAAATGAATCACATAGCATCAATCATCACTTTCGGGGATTGCACCCAGTAACCAGGACTTCCCAGGTGGTCACCCATCCCAAGACGCCTCTGGCTCAAGCGTTCTTAACTGTGGAGTTTTCCCCACAATCAAGCCCACTTAGCTTGCTACCCCATTTGCAAAACCTTAGCAAGTATTGTGCCTTATAAAATATCCAGTTTAGAGCTCCCTTCACTCTTATTATTTAAGCATAGAGGGGATTTCACAGTGCAACATATTAGATATCATTTTCAGGATTAACTGCATAGTGTAAGTCATTAATCTATGACCCATATCCATGAGTATTAGTCACAACTGACCAATAATTCTCATGATTTGAATAGTCCACTTAGCACTCATTGCATCGGGTGATGCTCACAGGGGTGAAGAAATGGGAATGAAACTAGCGAAATGAATCACATAGCATCAATCATCACTTCTAGGGCTTTCACTTGGTAACCAGGACTTCTTAGGTGCTCACCCATCCCAAGATGCCTCTAGATCAAGCACACTTAACTATGGATTTTTTCCCACAATCAAGCCCACTTAGCTTTCTACCCCATTTGCAAAACCTTATCAAGTATTGTGCCTTATGAAATATCCAGTTTAGAGCTCCCTCCACTCTTATTATTAAAGCATAGAGGGGATTCGCAGTGCAACATATTAGATATCATTTTCAGGATTAACTGCATAGTGTAAGTCATTAATCTATGACCCATATCCATGAGTATTAGTCGCAACTGACCAATAATTCTCATGCTTTGAATAGTCCACTTAGCACTCATTGCATCGGGTGATGCTCATAGGGGTGAAGAAATGGGATTGAAACTAGCGAAATGATTCGCATAGCATCAATTATCACTTCTGGGGCTTTCACCTGGTAACTAGGACTTCCCAGCTGGTCACTCATCCCAGGACGACTCTGGCTCAAGCATGCTTAACTATGGAGTTTTCCCCACAATGTAGCCCACTTATCTTGCTACCCCATTTGCAAAACCTTAGCAAGTATTGTGCGTTCTGAAATATCTAGTTTAGAGATCCCTTCACTCTTATTATTTAAGCATAGAGGGGCTTTGGTAGTGCAACATATTAGATATCATTTTCAGGATTAACTGCATAGTGTAAGTCATCAATCTATGACCCATATCCATGAGTATTAGTCGCAACTGACCAATAATTCTCATGAGGCTAAGGGGAAAGCATCAATGTGTTGGGATCAATATGTATAGATGAAACACATTGATGAGAAGAAAGTGACTTGGAGGGATTTCAAGAGGTGTTTCCAAAGAAATACTTAGCCAAGCGGTAATATGATAGGAAAATGAAGGATTTCTTTGAACTCAAACTCAGGAGCATGATGATAGATGAGTATGAAAGGATATTTTTAGAGATGTTGAAATATGTTCCTTTTATCAAGGATGAACAGGTGAATATTAAAAGGTACTTGAATGGGTTTCCCTCATTTATCAGTGACAAGATACAATATGATGACCTTAATATGTTGGAAGAAACCATAAGGCATGCTAGGTGTCTTTATGAGAAGAAAATGGGAAGACCATCTTTCCAAAACACTTGGGAATACAAGATGAAAAGTAAGGTGGAACAGAGGAAGAAGGAGGCTAATCCATCATTTTTCATAAAACTTGCGTAAGGATAGTCAACCCTCTAGGAGCTGAGAATGTCAAAAACAGTAGGACAAAAGTCACAGAATGAAGCTATGTAGTGGTGGGGTTGTGGTGGAAATCATATGCGTAGATATTTCCCTCAAAGATGTGATAATGTGAGGACTGTGCAGTGTTCAACAAGCTGTGATAGTTGAGGACATGGGTAGAAATTTACCAAGGATTTATGCCACACTGGATAATAGGCAGGATGAGTTTTAGTCGCACATGATCGAGGTGGAAGGTAAGATTAATGACCAACCCATTGCTATTTTAATTGACTCAGGAGCTAGTAATAGTTATCTAGATCCTAATATGGTGGAAAGATTCCATCTGTTGAGAAACAAGCTTGGGAGACCTTGGTTGGTGTAGTTAGCTACAAGAGAAAAAAGGAAAATTAATGAGATGGTTAAGGCATGTCCAATGGAGATGAATGGACTGTGCAAAAAGGATGATTTTAATATTATACCTTTGAGCTCATACAATTACCTCATTGGTATGGATTGGTTGGATGAGCACCATGCTATCCTGGATTGTTACAATAAGGCATTCACTTGTTTGGATGAGAAAGGAAATTTGAGATAAGTTCAAGGAATTACAAGAGYTGTGACTATCAGATAATTTTTAGCATTGAAACTAAAGAAAAGATACAGGAAAGGATGTCGAGTATTCGTAGTGCACATGGAAGAGGAACCTAAGTATAAAGTGCCAAGTGTATAAGACTTCAAAATACTAAAATAGTATGAATATGTCTTTAAAGAGAAACCAATACTACCTCCAAAAAGAGATATTGACTTCTCTATAAATATGATCTTAGGAGTAACACTTGTATCCAAGACTCCTTATAGGATGATTATGCTAGAACTAAAGGAGTTGAAATGAAACTTGAAGGAGCTTTTGAAGAAAGGGTATATACGCCTAATTGTGTCACCTTGAGGTGCACAAGTTTTGTTTGTGAAGGAGAAGGATGGTACACTAAGACTTTGTGTCGACTTTGGAAAGTTGAACAAGGTAACAATGAAGAACAAGTATCCTTTTCCAAGGATAGATGACCTTTTTGATCAGTTGAGAGGCGCACTAATATTTTCCAGGATAGATCTCAGATCTAGTAATCACCAGGTGAGAATTAAGGAAAAATACATTAGCAATACTTCCTTTAAAATGAGGTATGGTCATTGTGAATTCATAGTGGTGCCATTTGGGTTATTGAATGCATGGGATGTCTTCATGTTCTTAATGAATATAGTTTTTAGAAGTTATTTAGATAATTTTTTCATTGTATTTTTGTATGACATTCTTATTTATTCAAATTCCAAAGAAGAACATGAGCAACACTTGAAGATGGTGTTGCAAGTATTGAGAAAGCATCAAATTTATGCAAAGTTGGGAAAGTGTTCATTTTATTAGTGAAATATTCATTATTTGGGTCATATCATTTCATAGGAAGGAATAGTTGTGGACCCAACAAAGATAAAATCCATTGAGGAGTGGAAAACACCAATAAATGTCACAAAAGTGAGATCCTTTATGGGAATAGCAGGGTACTACTGAAGGTTTATTGAAGGATTTTCAAAGATTGCGCATCCAATCAAATTCCTGCAGAAGAAAGGTGCGCAACTTGAGTGGACTCTGGATTGTGCAAGGAGTTTTTATCACTTGAAGAATTTGTTAACGAGTGCATCAATTTTGAGAATTTTTGATCTAGATGTAGACTTTGTTGTGTGCAAGGATGCATGCAAGGAAGGAGTAGGTGGAGTCCTGAGTCAAAATGTGAATGTGGAATGCTACAAATCAAGGAATTTTAAATAACATGAAAGGCTCTATGCTACTCATGATTTGGAATTGGAAGCTATAGTGCATTCCTTGAAGATGTGGAAGCATTATCTTGTGGGTAAAATATTTGAGTTGAGGACAGACCATAGTGGTCTGAAGTATTTGTTTGGACAACCAAGTTTTAATTCTAGACAAAGTAGGTTGTTAAATTTTTTCAATGAGTTTGACTTCAACATAAATCATATCAGAGGAAAAGAAAACAAGGTGGTTGATGCACTCAGTAGGAGGATGCATGAGCTGCATGCTACAACCATTATCCTATATCAAACATATTTTTACGATAGAATTTTGGAAGTTTCCAAATCAAATCTATGATATGTGGACATAAAGGAGATTTTACATCAAGGTATGTCGCGATATAATTTTGAAGGCTATGAGTTAAGAGAGGATGGGATCCTCATGCATATACACAGATTCTATGTGCCAAATGATCAGGAGTTGAAAATCCTGATATTGTCAGATATGCATATGGTTCCTTGTGCGAGACATCCAATTTACCATAAGACAATTTTCACATTCAAGAAGCAATACTATAGTCGTGGTATGAAAAAGGAATTTTTTTATTTTATTTCTAGATGTCTTGAATGTTAGAAGGTCAAGGATGAGCACAAACATCCAGTTGGTTTGCTACAACCTTTTCCCATTCGTGAGTGGAAGTGGGAAGTTGTGATGATGGATTTTATAACTAAGTTGCCTAGGACTGCTAAGAAACATGATTCTATTATGGTGGTGGTGAACAAGCTTACTAAAGATGCCGATTTCGTTCCATTGAAGTCAACACATAGGGAAACCAAGATTGCCAATATTTTCATGTTTGAAGTTGCTATGTTTCATGGTGTTCCTAAGACAATTATGTCAGATGGAGATTCCAAGTTCACCCCGAACTTTTGGAAAGGGATATTCAAAATATTTGGAACAAGTTTGAACTTTAGCACAACATATCACCCTGATATAGATGGTGAGACAGAGAGGGTAAATATGATGATTGAAGATATGATAAGGATGCATGCGATGGATAATCCATCAAAATGGGAAGACTACTTGCATTTGGAAGAGTTTTCTTACAACAATGGGTATCAAACATTTTTAAATATGATCCCGTTTGAGACACTTTAGGGTAGAAAGTGCATCATGCCAGTGATTTGGGAAAACCCAACAGACCACACAGTGGTTAGGCTAGATTAGAGAAGATGGTAAAGATAAGGAAGAATCTAAAGGTTTACCAAGACAGAAAGAAACATTGTGCAGTAAAGGAAGAAACCACAAAGAATTTAAAGTTGATGATCGCATGTTTATGAAAGTGAAGTCAACCGCAGTTCCCTGAAGTTGGGAAAGTGTTCTAAGCTAGAAGTAGGCTATTGTGGGCCATTTAAAATCCTGGAGAGGATTGGTTCTATCTCTTATTTGCTTGCATTTCCTGTGTCCTTGTGTATTTATAATTTTTTTCATGTTTCATTTCTCAAGAAGTATGTATCTGATGCTAATCATATTATTTATTGGAATGTGATTTAGGTGGAGCCAGAAGGAGGATTTCAAGTGTGATCAGTTTGCATATTGGATCAGAAAATCAAGCAACTTTGGAATCGAGTCATGGAGATGTTAAAGGTCCAATGCAATTGGTATGGTCTTGAGGATGCAACTTGGGAGCATAAAGATGCTATGCGAGTAGAGTATCCTCATCTGTTTAAAGTTTTTTGAAATTTTGTATGTATAAAAAGTATATGATGCACTGTTACCCATGATTTTGTTCATCTTGATGGTGTATTGATGATGGTGTACTCAGGCTCCTAATAAGATCTTTCTCTTGAGAAAAGTGGCATTCATCTCTTCCCAGAAAGCATATTTTTGAAGAGAGTTCGCAGGTTGCTTATATCCTAGGGTGTGAGAATGACCCATTCTCGCCGGCTGCCTTCAGCTAGGGTGCGAACTTCTCGCACTGTGTTACATAGCTAGGGTGAGAACTTGTTCTCAAGCTTGGAAAAAGATGAAGTCTCAATGGTTCTAGAAGGGAATATTCTAGAGAATGGGTTGGCATTCAAATGGTTATCATTTTACTGGTTTCCCAGATATTGTGGGATCATTCTCATCCAAATAACCATCTCATCCTCTCTTATATATTGATGGGATTCTCATGGAAAAGGTTAAGCAAGATTAATTGGAGAATTGGTGAAGGAATTGTGTGAAGGACCTAGCTTGAACAGGAGCTTGGAGACTCTAGCAAGTCTATCAAGAGGAATTGGATCTTCTTCATACAAGGATCGAGCAAGTGTCTGTGTTGGAACCAAGAGCCACCGAAAGGAAGCTTGCGACATCAAGGCGATCAACTTGTATCTTCTACTTTCGATTAATATGATACAACGACATGTCCTTTTCTCATAAAGTCATTCTTACTTTAATGTGTAATTCCTTGATCATACACATAAGTTGACGATTGAATATATTTTTCTATCTTCACTTTGGTTGGTTTGTGTTGTCTTGGTATTGACCTCACAAGAGCGTCGGAGTGAAGCGGGAACAACAGAGACCCTAGGAAGTGATACAAAGGTATGTCACTCGTTCCTTCCTACTAGCTAATTCAATGGTAATAACTTTGGGAAATAGTCATTTACTGTCCTATTTTGTTCTAGATCTAGGTGGATCTAGGGAGATCTGTTAGTGTCCGCACCTACCGATTAGTCCGATAACAAAATTGGCGACTCCACTGGGGATGCAACTCATTTTCTTTGTGGTTTTTGGTGTTTTTCCTTGGCCATTTTCTCTTGCCTTACCTTTCTCCATTCCTATCAATCTCTGAGTCTTCAGGACACCCTGATAGACCCTCTAGTTCCAGAAGTCCCTTCAATTTTTTTGTCTTTTTCCAAAAATTTGCTTAGTTTCAGACATTCTTGCACTGAAACCCACTGTGGCCTATGAGAATACTATGAGTTCACACTTTGCTTTTAGGTCCAGTGCAAGTTTATCACACTCTACTTAAAGATAGCCTACGAGAATGACCCATTCTCGCACTGTGTAACACTGATAGCCTGCGAACCCTCTTTTCAAAATTTTGGATTTAAGATTTTTGCATGTTCAGCTGCCCAGATCAGTATAGGTGCCTGAAAATAACTTCTTGGACCATTGATTGATGCTTTCTTGTCTTCGAATTTTGTGCACGATCAGTCTTCAGAAATCAAAGGCTCTTCCCGTCCATCTTTTTCTCGACTTTCATCTCTTGACTTTTCTTGGCAAAGATATACTCTCTGATTTTGGAATTTGAGTGCTTGTTTGGTTAAAGAACCGGTGATCGGTTGAAAGTTGGGATTCTTTATCTTTCTCATTTGCTCATTATTTGGAAGATTACTTTTCTCATGCAAATTGAAAAGACTAGTTTTTCCTGCTTGTCATTTTTGTTTGCATTGAAAGATTGGTTTGGGTTTTTGTTTATTGCTTGTTCATTAGTTTTTGGTTTTCCTCACTTTCACCATTATGATGTAGGTCCTTTTTGAAAAGTGAAAAACATTTTTCTTTCAAAATCATTTTTGTCTTTGAAAATATTGAAAAACAATTGTTGAAATTATTGAAAAACAAACAATAGAGAATTGTCATTATTGCGTGATTCATTGAAATTGCATTTTAAAGGAAATTGTGTGTCGTAGTTCAAGATTGGTCCAGAAAAATTCTCTTTCCCTCCCGTACATAGGATTCATTGAATGAAAATTGATATATTTTATTCCTATCTATGCATCATTGGGTCAGAGTCTCATACAACATCAGTTTCATCTCTGTTTCCTTTGAGTAACAACAACCCTTAATAACATTGCGCAATTGTAAAATTTAACTAGTAACTCTTTTCTAGGGCTCTATTACACGAACATTTAGCTAGGCTAGCGCTTTGGAATAGGTAGAGAGATACACTCTCCAAAGCACAAAACACAGAATAACATCTTGTGTTAAGGAGTGTCAAATTCCATTTACAACATTTTGTCCTGGGAAGCCCTTCTCACACAAGGTTCAAACCCGAGGTCGCATTGATATTGACAGAGTTACTCACCCTGCTTTGTTGATATCAGTGTAGAGATTGCACATATTATGGGGGTCACTTGGAGGTATACCCACAATGATGAGTGGAAGCCTCTTGAGTTGATTTCGGGCTAGATACCCTGACCTTGTGTGTGGATCGGACTGTCGACTGTCCCCCCAGGCTTTATTGTTATCGGTGGTAACCTTAACGGCCTATCTTTATAAGGTCTTACACAAGGTGACTGTGAAGGGGCAAGTCTTCACGGCACCTGGAATCGACGTTGGAAAAACTCACTCAGGCTCCTTGGAGGGTATACCCACGATTATGTGTGGGAGCTTGCACCAGGGTGTAATTCCGTTAAGCAGGTCGTCAGCGTAACTTTTCCACCCTAGCCCAACCCCTTCCCGTCTCATTGTTGCGACGTTGGATTTCATCACCAACTAGTGACTTCAGAATTAGAAGGTCTTGTTTGCTTGGTATTGTTTCCTATATTTTGTTTACTAGCGCGTGTTGTTTGTTTACCCAAGTTGACTATAAGATTTTCTTCGTAAGTTTGTAACTCGTTCACAATAGATCCTCCACGTCATTCATGTAGAATGCAGGGTTTATCTCCAGAGCATATGGAAGGTTCTCAACCCCTTCCTACAATCTCACCTGAGGGCTCTCCTCAACAGAGTGAATTCTAAGATGTTACCGCGCCACAAGTGGAACGAACCGACTCTATAGAACATTTCTGAATTACTAATACTCGAGAGGACTTTCGACTTCACCCTGATTCTGAGAGATAGATTATGCGAGTGAATTCTTCTGGAGACTTAGTTGTTGTGTCTTCTGGATCACCGATTGGACCCTTTCCAGGAATAGAGGGCCGATATCCTTTTTGGTCTATGGGTGTTTTTAGACGGGACCTTTTTGGTGCAGGATCAGGTGTTGAAATCACCATCTCACCTGTGCTCTTTGAAACCTCTAACCCAAACACAATATCGTTTACTACTGCCTATTATTTTCCTGGTACGGACGCCCCACGATCTGACCACATCTTGAACATCCCTATAGAAATTTACCATTACACAGATACTATGAGTATTCACACTGGGATTACTGTGGCTAGTCAAGCCCCCATCGGCACACTGCTCATGCCCAATGTCACCCCAACACTACTACCCAGATATCGTTCATTGAATTCTTCCATTTCCACTCCTACGCAAACCCCATCCGGCATTCCTGGTGGTCTCTCTTCTTTTGGGCACTCTCTTCCCGGTTTCATTCTGACACTTCCTCAACCCCCTTTTGGAGGACCTTTCTCGTCCTCCACTGGAAGTATTAATCCTACTGGCACTATTCCGTCATTCACACCAAATTACCAGATTCCTGTTGGTGGACAATTTCACCAAGGAGGTTTGACTCAACCCCCCCTTGGTGGGAAAATTCCTCTTGGAATTCAAATCCTAATTGGAACACAACCCCCAATTGGAACACAACCCCCGATTGGAGGACAAACCTCATCGACCCCACCTTACGGACAAAACATACCTCTATCCTTGGCCCAGTATTGGAATCATCTGATACAACATACTCCTCAATCGACTAGGGGGCAACAGCTTCCAGCTGCATCTGTGATACCCCCTAATATAGGCCAACCATATCCAGGTATGTCCAATCCTATTTGGGGCTCGAATGCTCAAACTCACGTCCCTGTTCCAGGATACAATCCCATGAGCTACTATCCTGTACAACCACCACCAAATTTGCCTGGGTCTTCACATTATATGAAGACTGCTTATGGTCCTACTGGTTTGTCGATGGGGCTTCCTCCTTAAAGCCACCAGTACCCGCATGTGAATCGACAGTTACCCTTCTTGGCCACTTTGGATCTCCCGGACTTGTCAAGGATTTTAAATGATCCAATTCATCACTCACTCCAATGGCCCACTATACGAGCCAAGCTACCATCAGACATCCCTAAATTCAACGGAAAAGAAGGAGAGGACCCAAACAATCACGTCATGACTTTTCACCTCTGGTGCTCATCCAACTCCTTGATGGATGACTCTATTCGTTTACTTTTTTTTCAACGGACCCTCACGGGTTCTGCTGCGAAGTGGTATATAGAATTACCATGGGGTTTCTTCACTGACATCAACACCCTAGCTATGGCCTTCCTCACCCACTACTAGTTATCGATACGTTATGAAACGAGGACCGAGATTTTGAGTTCTTTCAAACAAAACAAAGCCACTCATATATCCGATCACATTCATGAGTGGCGACGGAGACAACGTCTCATCAAACTCGAACTCCTCGATCAGTTGTTGGCAGAGTGGTTCACAAAATCATTTGTGAATGACATCGGTTGTGACATTGCCATGGGTGGAGTGGTCACGGAAGAGTAGGCCATAAGTCATGCTCAATACCTTGACCTCATTTACTCACAAACGGGTACCCTTTACGACTTACTACCTGACGCACCTCGTCCTTCCAGTTCTGCCACTTCAACTACTCTAGCTGCTTCTCATGCAGCCGACGGTGTGATTGGCACTTTCCATGCCTAACCAAATTCCGCCTCAAGCACCAACCCCAAACCTGCTTCTTCTAATGTTCAAAATGCTCCGTCTCCTGCCCCTCCCACCAGAAAGATTTCTGAGGTAAATGCAGTTCAATCTACCCTAACCAGTAAAAACAAATCCAAAAAGGGAAGGGGTAAGAATAAGGAGGAAAAAAATACTTCTCAAGCAGAGTGAACCAAAATTCCACCTGTTGATGATAGGGATAAGCGCAAACCTCGATACCCTTGTCTTATCTTTGGTGATGATCACTACACGAAGGATTGTCCACAACCCGCTGAACTCACTAAGTTCCTTCAAGGAGCCCCAAAACCACCTGCTCCAGCCATTTTGTCCCAACCCTTCCCATCTCAACAACAGGCCCAATTGGTCATTCATGACCAACCCTCACCTTCTACTACATCCTATGTATTGATGTGTACT